>MNCI01002621.1:186939-201838 GCA_015680685.1 Gnetum montanum | reverse complement strand
AATAAAGACAAGCTTCTTGATAAACCTTGTAGCATTCTGGATAGTTTAGATATTTCTTCATGCATTTAATGTTTTTAGTTAATTATTTAATATTTTCTAGTAATTAAGCTAATTAAGTGAGATAAGCTAGATAGATTAAATACATAAGTACGACTGCTTCGAGCATAGCACGTGTTTGCTTGGTAATCCTAGTAGCGTTATTACTTGGTGTGCCCAACAACATAGCGCTTGGTAACCTAGTAGTGGATATGTAGGTTCAAGATGTGTACGAAAAGTGGAACCGGATGCTTATGTTAGGATTAGCTAGATACCAATTAGTTAATTAGATCAAATTAGTGATTAAATTACTTTATCTCTCTCTTCAAGCACCAAAGAACATAACATAAAATGATAAAAATCATATGCCTCAATTACACTTAACCATACCTTTGTACTTCACAAGTGTAATTGGGAAGACAATGAACGACCTTAGGGCAAGATTCACTTCTTAGAAGACTAGTGCATCAGAAAATAGAGAGTCCATGGAATTTGACCAAATCAAGCATGAATGCTTCATAATTCTTATGGTTGAGCATAGGGGTACCTTCACCACTCATCAAACACCCTTGCGAAAAGGACATTTGTAGGTTGTGCATGTGAGGAGCCCTTGAAGATGAGTTACATGTATTTGTTTCTTATGTTGTGACTATTCATTTAAGACAATATTATAAAGTGATAGCAAAAAACTTGTATGGTTTGCTTTTGCTACCCCCATTAGTGCTTGATTAATTTATAGAGTTAATCTTTATTTTTCATAAAACTAGATCCTATTGGTATTTGGACATAATAAAACATCAATTTCATTTCATTGCATATTTGTAATGAATAAGACTAGTTAATTAGCCTTGATTAATTTTTTTCCTTCTAACAACTACTTTGTATCATGTGAATGTAAGTTGTAGTGATATCATTGTGTAGTGAATTTGCTATTTACCTAGTTACACTAACAAGAGATGGCTAAAGTACTTAGCTTATTGTCTATCCAAGCAAGAGATTGTTAGTTCATGCCACATCAGAGTTATCAATGTATTCCTTTGTGATTCTTTTAATATGTGATGTTAGTTACTTGTCTTGAGGTGTATCTATAGTCAAATTATTTTGGGTTCCAACGTTCCTCCCCTAATTCACATGATTACTATATGTGATTTAAATAACATTTTATGGCCATGATTTCATGATTCACTTTGGAAATATAGAAAGAATGAGGTGTGAGCCTAGTGGTAAGACTCTTGATTTGAAAGCTCCAAGTCATGGGTTTGATTTTGGTGGGCAATGCTAGGTTATGGATGTGTTGAAACCTAAGATAGGTAAAACATAAGGACACCCCAAGATACATAGTCCAAATAGAACATTGTAACTCATCATTGCCTAGTAGAATTGAACCCATGACGTAGAGCTTTCAAATTAAGAGTCTTACTACTAGGCTAATACCTCATTGTTTGCAATGCTAAGTTATGAAGTTTTAATTCAATTATAGATACTGGGGTGTATCTATATTACAACTATTTATGGCTTCTAACACCTCCCACTTTAAACATAGATAAATAATAAGGTGTTAGCCTAATGGTAAGACTCTTAATTTCAAAGCTCCTAATAGACAATGCCGATTTATAAATTTCTAATAAGACTATATATCTTAGGGTTTACTTGTATTGCAATTATTTTGGGTTTCAACACCCCCCACTTTAGGAATAGGGTAGGGGATGGGGAGGTTTTAGAACCCAAAGCATATTTTTCATAAATATTTATCCCAAGACATCTAGTCCAATTAAAAGTGACAATCATTTGGAGTGATCATACATATTTATTTTTCAACATTAGTCTTTTGTCTTTTAGCATTATTATGATATTTCATAGATTTGTATTAGATTATTCTATTTCATGTTTAATGTATTTGGATTATGTATATTATGTACGATTAAGCATATTATAGTACTTTTAAATGTTTATGAATATATTTTGATTTTTAGGTTTATGATCTTATGTTTCTTTATAATTCAACTTTCATTTTAATTTATTATAATCATTTAGTGTGCTACTATCTTTTCTTCCCTTGCTTTGGTTATGGCTTTATCAACGTTTTCCTTTTGCTTCCTTTAGTTTGTTTCAATTTTTAGTTTTTCTTGCCATGACCAATCATTCATTAGGGCTTCTATACCCAACATGATGCTTGCAACCTAAGGCTATGAAGAAGAGTGTTACAACATAGCACCTTAATATTTGAATAGATTGATACCATGTTGGGGAGTCATTCAAGAAGTTTGTGCCTGTATTTTAAAAAATTAGCATTATTTTTCTTTTTAAAATATAGTTTTTTCTTGTCCTTACAAATACTTTTTTTATTAAGAAAAGGACAAAATTTGATAGTGTCACCTACACAATGACAAAAGTTGCAACTTTTTTCTTTCTAGAGTGTTATATACATTTTTTTTGAGTATAACACTCATGACCTACCTTAAATTTTAATTTTGTGTTCCATTGCTGCAAGTTAATATTTACAAAATAACATGTGCATTGTACACCATGTAATATTGTCTTTGAATTTGTTTTTCTGTTACATTAATGCTACCAACAATTTCACTTTCAACATTGTGAAAAATAAGCAAAAAGATTATTTAATTGAACATAGCAAGGAGTTTAATAATACTTGGCAAAATTGACATTAAAATCTACTTTGCATTTCCAAACAATAAAAATAGTATGATGATGAATAAAAACTTTGAGATTTTGAGCTTTCTCAACCATTTTAGAATTTGCAAGTTCACTAATTAGACAATATGAGAAAAAAATAGTGAGGATGCAAAACGCTAACTCCATAGTATTTTAAAATAACCTGAGTTACATAGTTATTCTCATGAATAAAGCCAACAAATTGTAGAAAGATATATATAGAGAATTTATTTTGGATAGAGATTAAAATTAACCATTACCCAAAACATAATTAAAGGCTTCAAAATCATTTATATTTCAATGTCTATATCCTTAAATCATCCTTCACTAAAATAACTCAAAATAGTAAGCTATAGAAAATCTTTTTTAACATCAATTCATTCATTGTAAATTTTATTTTACGGTTAATTTTACATATTGCCTTTCAAACATGGTTAATTTCTTAATTCCAAAGCCTTTAACATGGTTTTTTTTGTCTTAATTCCAAAGCCTTTAACATGGTTTTTTTTGTTATACTTTGCTAGGCACATTATATTCCATGTATGCTTGTGAATATTGGGAAAAAAAGGCATTTCAATTTGCAAGGAAATAAGCAAAAGTTTTGGAGAAAAAACTCAAAAGCTTTTGTAAAGATTTAAGAAGAATTGTTAAATACAAATCAAAATCAGAGAGGGTGGAAATGGGCTTAAAATTTTATGGTTAAATTAAATATTTTTTAAATTTGCAAGGAAAAAAGTAAAAGTTTTAGGGAAAAAATCCAGAAGCTTTTGTAAAGATTTTAGAAGAATTCTGAAATATAAATCAAAATCTACAAGGATGGAAATAGGCTTAAAATTTTACAGTTTATTTAAACATTTTTTAAATTTTATATCAATGTTTTACATTTTTTGAAGGTTCACTTTCTCAAAACGTTTAGTAATCTTGAACAAATGTAAATTTATACCAATATTTTATATTTTTTTAATGTTCCATTTCTCAAAACTTTTAATAATCTTGAAAACATAGTTTTATAGCAATGTTTATATTTTTTTTAAGGTTTCATCCTCAAGATGTTTAGTAATCTTGAAAGAATTGAAATTACACCTAGCAGGAGTGTATACAATATTGGGAGGGGGTGTTGAAATATAGGTACATCTCAAGATATATAGAAGTTATAAGTTTATAACTTAATGCTACCTAGTAAAATTGAACATGTGACATAGAGCTAGGCCAAGACCCACTAGAGTAACACCTCATACAACATTGTATGTATAAAATGAGAGGTATTAGTAGAATATTTGTGATTTTAGCAAATATAAAGAATGTTAAAAAAACTTAAAATAATTTAGTTTAGTTCCATAATATACACTTAGCAATGCGAAAATAATTGAAAATCGATAAAATATTTATTTCACAGACAATCATAATGCCTGGCAATCATAATGCCTGGTAACCCTACCGTAACTTTACGGGATGATTAAAAGGCCAAAGTCCAACCGTTCTTCGCAGCTTGAAGAGGACAGAGACAGGAAGACGTAAATAAACAAATAAAACGATTGCCGAAGCAGCGAAAAGAAAATCGGTGTAACTTTCTCCTGTTCGTCTTTTACGAATAGCTTGTTAGCTGCTCTCCTATCAAAAAAGACGAGGTTGAACAGGTTAGTGTTTTTTGTTCGTTATATTATCTTTTATGTTTGGTATTCTATGGTTTTCTTACAAAATGTTTCGATGTTTCTGTTGTGCCCCCGGTTTTTAGTGAATAAATCCTCTTTTCCGCTTTTCATGCAGATGTGAAATGGACTGCATTCATAGGCACCTGAATGTTGTGTTTGATTGTTTCTTTCCCTATTAGTTCTTTTTTATTCATAATTAAGTAATCATCAATTGCCAATTTAACTAATATAGTGTGGCTAATGCGTAAATGGTTGGCAGAACATCGTTGGTTACGCGTTGATCATTAGAATTTTTAGGAATGTTTTCTCTGATCTTGTATCTGATTTTTATTGTCGGATCAGTTCATTAATCTTTTTTTTTAATAAAGAATTTCATTAGAGAATAGCGTATTGTAGTGAGGGTGAAAAAACGACCTTAAAAATATTGCCTATCACATGCTTCTTCTACTCCAATTGGACTAGAATAAGAAAAGATTTACCAGCTTATATGTTCCCAAACTGAGCATGTTTCACATCCCCTTTTAACCTTACTGTTGGAGTCATAGGAGAATTCAAGACATTAGGTGCTAAGATGCCATTGATAGAAATGTCTAATTCCAGTAAATGCTCTTAGGATTAAATAGTGCATTAGGATTACAAACTCGGAGTGGTAAAAAGAAAATACTTTTATTTTTGTATTGGGACGGCCTAACTTCATTATTCAGTCTTTCAGATGTTGGAATCTGAATGAGATTCAAGTAATTAAGGAATATATTCTATCCGCATTGTTCCTTGGAAGTATATGCATGTATTCTTTCTTGCTTATTACATTGAATTGGGCTAGGAGTAGGGTCAAACCAAGTGCAGAAAGAAATGTGTGCATGATAATGAAAGAATAAACCCGTGGTTATAGACCACCACAGAATATTAAGTTCAACTTGATTCGTTCTTCAATTAATGGGCTCACCATTATGTTTCATATTATTGCATTTAATCACACACGTAATGCTTTCATGTGACATGTTCAAAATTCTGTTAATTGCAAATATAAAAATCCCAAGACAAGTAATTTTATATCGGTAGAACCCTGTGTACATATTCAGTTAACATATAGTAAGATGTACAATAAAGTTATTGTTTTTATGGATGCCACTGTTCTAATAATGAAACGGTTGACTTTTTATGCTTTTAATATGATATTCTGACATAGATTAGTATGGGTGGATATCAAGTTTCATTTAATCACTGAAGTAATAAGGAATAATGCTTTTAGTATGTTTCCTTAGATTGTTGGGATTTCAACATAATTGCAACGTGCAAGCCTTGAAAAGCTCAAAATCTTCTCTGAAAGGAAACATTTCTGCATGCTGATCAGGAAATACTGCTGTAATTTATTAGTTCTGAATTGTAGACAACATTATCAATTCCAAAATACCCAGGTCATGCGTATATCAGGATGATTTCTTTTGCTTTAGCTGTTACATGTTGGAAGCTTCATGATCCCCAAAGAAAACGACTTGATGTAAAAGTAGGATGCTGCTTCTAGCAATTGTTGCTACAATAGCTGCAGCTTAATATGCAACTTGGTTTTTTTGATTTTTTCATGAGGGTTGTCTCATTTACAAAATTCTAAATATGTCTACAAAATTTCACTTTTTTTTATTTCCCATAATGTAATTTGTTTTCAGGGAAGGCTTTTTCCAAATGGTTATACTAATCATGTTAGTATTTTTAACTTGTTTATTTTTTTTCTGATTTGCTATTATCATTTGGTTGAAGATAATTTGGAATCAGTTTACAGCACTTTTAACTGCAACCAATTACTGCTTTAGCTTGTGTTCATGTAGAATTTTAAGTCACGTATCCAAAATTCTGATGACATCCTGATATCACGTTTTAGGAGGCTATTGGCTAAGCACCATCCACATATATACAGTAGACATGGAAAATTCAATGTGGCCAGATAATGCAAACTATTCTAAGTGAAATATAAATAGAAGTTTAGTACTTGAATTGCTGTGTAAAAAAAGTGAAAAAATTTATGGAATTTTAAATATAACAAAATAAAACACTAAACATATTTGTTAAAAATCATGGAATACAATATTAAATTTCCATTTAGACAGCCAGCCATTGAAATAATCATTGCGAGATCCTTTACCTACCTTAATGGCTTAGCCCATGTTGATGGGATAAAGGCACCAAGATGATGATGATAGAATACAATATCAAACTTCTGTTTTACCTAGAATTAAATATTGCATTCCAAGAAAACAGAGAGTAGTACTGAAACAAACTATAATTGACTTTCAATAACCCAAATATTTTCTGTAAAGGAATAACACAGAAGAATCCTTCTAAGTTAGAAGATTAACAGTTCATCTTGGAGAACAATCTGAAGGGACAGATACCAGAATTGGATCGTACTTGGTCAATAAATGACATCAAATGGGTACATTCAGATCAGAAACTCAGAAACTACATGAAACCTTCCAGACACGAAACAGAAATTGATTTAAAAAAACAAAAAACAAAAAGAAACTAAAGAAACTGAAATAATTTGCTTGTTCTTGCTAAGTGAAGGTGTGAATCTTTTGTGTACCATGAATTGTTTGAATGTTTCTCACATTTGAATCAGAATAGCAGAAGAGCATACACATCCTTTAGTTATCAACCCGCCAAGGCATTTCTTAGAAGACAACCTTCTTTGAACCCGTTTACACATCAAGGTCCTCTCTCTCTCAATTTTTTGACTCAGAATACCGAGTAAAAACTAAAAAATATCTAAATCCCCCGTTCCCCATCTACTCCTTTTGTTGGGTTAGCAAAGACAACAGAGAAAGAAGATGTCCCTCCACCCTTTGTTGTCCATGCTTCCGTGATTAGTTGGACTTACTATGCGTTTTAATCTTTTACCTTAAATGCTTATTTTGTCTTTGTCTTATAGATTCTCCATTTCCTCCCTTTTCCCTGCAAAACAAGCAACAAAAGAGAAGAAAATAAAAATTTCACACCTAGGTATAACAATGTCTAATATTACTACAAATTATTTTATAAGGTTTCATATATGTTGCATTTTAATGAAAAAAATTTATTACACCAACATTTATCATAGGTACTCTAGTTCTGTGTGCGTACTAAAATAAATAGTGAAAACAGGACAACAAAATACAAACGTTATAATAAGAAACTCATTAATAGAGCTAATACAAACCCTTGATTTAACTGCCAAGAAAAACCACATGCTACTGTTTTTGTCATTACAAAACTTGCTCAAAAGGAAAAGCTGATCATAAAAGTTAATAGTGCAGATCACTTTATGAAGGTACCAAACGGTGCCTCAATAATATGGCTACAAGTATCTTTTTCATGAAAAAAACTAAGTATCAGATGATATGGACTTAACCACAAGCATGAACTAATAATAAGCCATCAGCTATGCACTATTAAGATTCTATCATAGAACAATTAAAGTAATAAAGCAGAGACCACAAATGCATTCACTAAAACTAGGAGTTTAGACTACGATAAAGTTGGGCTTCACAGCATGGGTAAACATAAAATTTTATGAATTCTTTTCCCTTTGTTTAAACTATGATTAAAATAATGTAATTATTGTTGTTATAAATCATGATTTTGCTTAATTCTCAACAGAGGCTTGGACTCTCATTTAGGACCATGGCAATGTTATAGGAAAGTGGGAATTTGACATCTGTAATGTAATCAAATAATATGGTAGTTGTGTTTTTCCGTACTAGAATAATTTAACGGAAAATATTGTTACAATTACAAGGGTTTGTGTTCTTTCCACTGTCCCAATTCATAATCTTGCATGATCAAAAGGGTTAGTTTTTTCTCTGTTAAATTATCTTTCAGTTATATAACTTCTTGTTTTGCTACCAGATTGATCTACTGCTTGTGTCAGCTCAGATCAGGCAACATACATGGATTAATACTGTCACTTTTGCCACCTTAGCCTAACATATTGTTATCTTGCCTTCAGTCCTTTATGGTAAATATGGAAACAGACGTATCTGCTTCAAAAGGTATATCAATTCCTTCTAGTTTGACATCTTCTTTTCTGAATCACAAAAGTAACGTTTCTGCAGTTATTTACACCCAATATTTTTTTTTTGGTAAAATGATTTTTATGTGCAGTTATTGTCCAACTCAAAGCAATAGGAGATGCTCCCATTCTCAAACAGTCAAAATTCAAGGTAAACTGTAAAACTACTATCATTCTCTACATTTGGGTGAAAACCATCCAAGGCAGCTGCGTCTGCCACATTTTAAATTTTAAATCTTAGCAGGTTTCTCTAAATTTTTATGTAATTTTAACTTCTTTTACGGCTTGCAGATTGGGGCTACAGAGAAATTTTCAAAAGTAATTGATTTCCTTCGAAGACAATTACACAAAGAAACTCTTGTGAGTAATTCTTTGCATCGGTAAATTTTACTCCGTGTTATTTATTCACATGAATTTTTTTTGATTGCATCAGGAATTGTTATTAAATGATTTTTGCTGTTTTTTCAGTTTGTATATATAAATAGTGCATTTTCTCCCAATCCAGAGGACACTGTGAATGATTTGTACGAGGTAAGAGCTGTCATGGTTCATCTCGTTTCAGCACTTACTATTGTGTGAAATTCTGGTCTTTTATCAAAGCATTGTAAATTGTACTAAAATTTTATGTATTCTTTTTTATTAAATTTTTAAAACAGTTTTTATAATGATTTGTAATTCTGCTTTACTTGCCTTCTGTTTTTTTTTCTGTGTTCAGAGCTTCGGTTGTGATGGTAAACTCATTGTCAATTATGCTTTCTCGATGGCCTGGGGGTGATTTTGCACCGAATAAAAAAGGCAAATGAAGAAAATTGAGGTTCATGTTTCCACTGAGAGAGAAATAGTTTGTATATTGCTAACATGCTTAAGTTCTAGTTCCCTGTCAGAGTAGAGTTTTACCTTCTCTTTTGCATCTCTCAAAATTATCATCGCTCCGGGAGCCTGGAGTAGACTATGGATTTTCTTTGAGACACGGAAGAAGTAGTCAAAAGGGACGTGCTTGCTCTTCAAAATCTAATTGCATGATTGTGTGTGTGTATATATAGGCAAATGGGCTTTGGATTTATGGTTAAAGTGAACTTTGTAGTCTCAAGAATTCATTATCTTAGAGGCATTTGGAAGCTTTTGTCTGAGGAGTTACCCTATCCATCCGTGGATTGGAGGCTTCCTTAAGCATGGGAGATGTACACATTTTGCCTTGATTCTACATGTATATTTCATTTTCTTTTGTTGTTTATTCCCTGCTTTCTTTGTTTTTTCATTTAAATTGAAGTATTCGAATTTATTCCCAACTCTATCAATCATAATTTAGCATCTTTACCATCTCAACTAGTTTAAAGAGCGTTTTATTTGAAGTATATGTAAAAGTTTGAAAATAGAAAATATCCTAGCAACGAATTCTACGGGAAGAATCAAATGGTGTTCATCATTATATATATATTTTTCCTTTTTGTAGAGAACTCAAAAGCGATTTATTACTTAAAATCAAAATAGTAAAATGGGGTTACATGGAACCGAGACAAAGCTAAACAGACAGAACGGGCCAAATCAAAGGGTGGCAAATTCCACATTAGCATATTATAGTGTCAAATAACAATTCCAAAATAGTGCTCAAGGCATCCTATATTGCAAATTAACCGTTGGTGCTGCATGGCACGACAAAGTAAGAGCAAAGGCAAGGATAAGTAGAGTCTTCGTTGTTGGCAGGATGCTTTGGATCTGTCGGTGGCAAAGGGACCTTAGCACATGATGACGAAGTAACATTAGTATTTGGTGTCATCGGAAGGTGGAGTGTAAGGTTAGAGGTTGATCATTGAAAAAAATGTAGATGGGTTAAGAAGAGGTTCGTGGCACAAGTTAACCAGCCGAATGTCATGGTAGCACTAATAGACTAGTAGGTCATTTGAGCATAATGCAATGCCTAGTTGATATTTTAGTAACATTAGTATCGAGAGGGCATTTGTGGGGAGGGTGGGTTGGTAGAAGCTAGATGGCTCGATTGTGTTGTTAAAGATCAAGAATTTCATGGTTTGTGATCCCATGCAGTGGTGCTTAGAAGCGGGATCCTTTAAGACTAGGGGTAGGTGGAAGGGTTTGTTAGTGGGAGGCTTGTGAGGGTTGGGCAGGCTTGTTGGTAGTAGGGTAGTGAATAGGCTTGGTGTGGGTGAGTTCACAAGGTTAGTGGGAGGGGTGGTCATGATGTTAGTAGCAGGTGTAGCAATGGTTGTAGTAGGTGGGGGTAGGTTTGGGCTTGCAATGACAATTGGGTTTGGTTGTTGGAGATTTGGGTGTTGTATTTGTGCATCACAAGTTGACTATGGGTATGTGGTCGATTTTTAGTCAAGGTATGGGTAGGGCATTCAAGGTCAAAATTATGTAAGGGTGCTAAGGGGTTTCAAAGGATGTTGTATAGGTTAGTATCTTGGGACTAGTGGTTGGAGGCGAGGCCTTGTGATAAGGCTAGTATCAAAGATGGTGTGCAACTGGAGCTCACCTTTGCATTTTGATTTGTAGTAGGCCATTTCGAAAAGTGTGCCTCTTGGAAGAGCCTTGGTGAGGGGTGTTGTTGTAGTAGTAGTGACATTTTAGTGCATTGGTATGTAGCAGATGATTGACATGTTCTAGCGCTTACTCTTAGTCTATTAGGGGATGTTGAAGTTTTGAATACCTTGCTATTGACCAAGTACACCAAGAAGGCCCTTGTGTTAACATATTGGCATCCTTTAGAAAGTTGAATGTTGGCCTATCTTTTAGGCACCAAAGGACCTTGAGGTGACTACTTGTAAGCCAGTCAGAGGACTAGCAAAAGAGATACATACCATCAAGGTTGCAAACCACTAGGGTTCAATTTAATTAGCAACATGATAGCCTCCATTGTGTAATGTTGGTTGTGGATTGCTAGCAAAAAAACCATGTGCAACCTTCTATCTTGTCAGCATGCTTGATGAATCATTTTTTGTTAAGCCTCGATATCAAATCTCATGATGCGTTATTGGATATCTAATATCGCGAGATGCATGCTAGCCTATAAGTACAACACTTGGATGCACGATTCATCCATTTCATTTCTTAGTTATAGTGAAGCTCTTGTAGTTTTTCCTTCTGAGAGTTGGAATATTTTCCGAGTGCTCGTAGTAGGATTCAAAGAAATGTACAGATCTTTATTCGAGTATTGATGTACTTGAGCATGACAGTGTGAATGGCATAAAGATGAGCTTTTCTGATCAACCCTTGCAGCAGTTGGAATAGATTAATGCTTTCTTTATGCATTTAATATTCATGCAATCTACTTTAATGAATTTTAACTAAGTAATTAATATCCGCTAAATAGCAAACATAAGCATGACCACTTCGAGTGTACGTTTAATGCTTGGTAACCCTAGTAGCACTTTAATGCTTGGTAATCTAGTGGCACTATAACATGTTTAGGATGTGTACGAAAAGTAGGAATGGATGCCTATGTAAGGATTAGTTAAGTGTTAGTAGTTACTATATTAATTACACTTTAAATTTACTTTGCTTCCAGCACTTAGGTGATTAAACCATTGATGAGTGGCGAGGTACCCCTACACTCAACCATATGAATACGAGCATTTTCACGCGCGATCCGGTCGAACTCCACAGACGGACTAGTTGTGGTACCTAGATAGTTAACCTTAGGTCGCAGTTCGCTGTCTTCCCACCTGGACTAGTATTATATTTGTCACGTATGGTTTAGTCCAGAGTGAGGTGTATGATGGGTTTTCTAATCTAATGCTACTCCAAAAGGCAATGGAAAGTAATAATTACTAAGCTAGGAGAGAAAGGGTAAGAGAATCTAATCTAGCCTAAGTGCAATGAGCATCCGTTCCTTGATTATTCGTACACATCTTAGACTTTATACACGACTACCACTAGGATTACCAAGCGCAGATCCTAGGTACGCTACTGGGTTACCAAGTAGTCACACTTAAATGCTCGTGATCAAGTCGTACTCATTCCGTGGTTTAACATGAGATAAGGGTGAGAGAGTATTAACTAGTAAAGCAGCAAATAACAATAACAATTAAATAATTAAACAAAGTGAATGTTGCAATGATGAAGTAATCTCGATCTTTATTGTCGGTCATGTGCGTGTCCAAGTACGTCACACTCGAATAAAGGATGCTGTACAATTACATTCACCACACTGCTGGCATACACTGGAAAATAATCTATTTTTGGAGGGATCAAATTGCCAGAGTCTAGCTACAATCTAAAACTATGGTGCGAAACAAGGGAGAGCCGCCTCTTATTTATAGAACTGGCGACGGGCTGCGATATCACAGTCACCCAAAATGTGACTCATCATACCCCCACGACTAAATGAAAACTTGTCCTCGAGTTACAGTTATTACATAGTGGATAGGTATGGGATTATTGGATGGTGAAAATGGAACTACGCCGCAGTGTGAAATGAAAACAAAACAAAATGAAGACACAACACAAAATGTTCTACATTTACAAAAATGGGTGGAACTCATGTAGTTCCAAGTGGCGGTGGCTCCTCTGTTGGCACCTTCCTTTTGTCTTGTGCTCTAGGCTTTGAGGCTTGATGGCGTTGAAGTATGGCCTGGAGCTTCTCCTCTTCGGTCCGAGGGTCTTGTGCCGTCCATGCTAATGTTTCAACGTTTGACAGAGTTGGCACTTCCCACGGATAGGGTAGTTGCGGAAACATTTGGTTGGCCTTGACGTACCAAGCTGCGAACACCTGTCGTTCCTCCTCATAGGCTTTGGCTTTATCCTTGTACTCATGAAAGTCTGCTAGCCGTTGAGCCAAGTCTGTTGCGACATCTTTCTGTCCCTGGTAGCTGGCCTTTACCACCTCAAGTTTAGAATTTGCAACATCCAGTTTCTCCACCAGCTTCTTGCGCTCTACAAATTCTGCTTCGTATTTGATGTCAGTGGTTGCTACCTGTTGCTCGAGCTCTGACCTCGGGCGCCCTACTATCAACATGGCAAGATTGGCATATCTTAGATTTGCCAACTCCATGTACTCTGTCAAGTTTTAAATCTGCAGGTCCCGATTTTTAACTTTCGCTTGGTGGGCGAGGGCATATGTGTCCAATATGGCCCGCTAGTCAGTGTGTTGAGCACTGATAGTGTTGATTTGGCCTTGGCCATATGGATCTCCTTTTCAAGGACCTGTTTATACATCCCCACCTGATCGCGGAAATGCTCCTTCAGCTTCTCATGTCATTTAGCCTTATTCTGCCACGCGCTTATCTCAATTGTCGACTTTTGACGAATGGCATGTACCTCCTCCATCGAGAGGGTTTGATTTTCTCTGGCTAAACGGCTTACGTCTCGGTTGACCTGGATGAATTGTTCTCATAATTGATGAAAGTGTTCATCGAGAACATTCTTTTACTTTTCTACAGTGGTCAGTCGAAGGTTGTTAGTCACAAGCTGTTTATTTTCTTCTTGCAAGGCCTTGAGTGCCTTAAGATGCGCATGAGTTTGCGCCTGTGCTACGGAGGCATCCCAAACAACCTTCTCTTTTTCTTCAGCCACCTTTTTATTCTCTGCGATTAACTTTGTTAGTTGCTCAGTTCTAAAGTTATCTAGCTAGTCTATGGGAACAAATTGCAGAGGGTCCCGCTGTGCTGCTTGTAAGGCCACGAGTTGGTCTTGTAGTTTCTGCACTTCAGCTTCAGCATGCTCAGCCCTCACTTCTGTTAAGACTAGCTTCCTCTTTGTGGAAATGAGGTTTGATTGAATTGTTGTAACATACTGAGGGATGTCGAACAAGGACGTCATTACTTGCCTTGTTTGAAGCAATCGATCAAGCACATCCTCATGTTCCACAGGAGTCATTGAGGTTCTGGCCAAAGTTTGAGCATCCTGTCCTCCTGAGAGATCTGCCGATGGCACAACAGGTACGTTGAAGGATTCTTTGATGTGGTCTACAACCACTTCTGTAGCTCCCACAACATTTNTGAAGGATTCTTTGATGTGGTCTACAACCACTTCTGTAGCTCCCATAAGATTCTAGTGTTGCATGACCACCACGGTGGCCCCTTCATCAGTCTCTAACTACACCTGGAAAGATGCTGCATTTTTTGAGATCTATTGTGACCATATACTTTCCCCTCCTCCTGTGTGAATGGAGACTTCACCCCTTGTGCGATCCAAGGAAACAGTAGGCTAATTGGCATCATCGATGACGCGGAAGAGGTTTGCGTCATCACGACTTCCCCAATTGACCATCTCAGCGATGGCCCGAAGATGGCTCATCGACGATCTGTAGTCTTGCGGTGGTGGCGGTTGATCCTAGCCTGTGCTAGGCCCTGCTTCTTGTTGTTGGCTGGGACCCGTGGCTGGAGGTTGACTAGGTCTAGCCATATGTTCTTCTTCTTGTTTTGGTCCCAACTCTTCGCCAGTGCTTTTTCTTGGAGCTGGCGCCTTTAGTAATTCAGCATATGAAGTAGTTTGGGCTTTTCGGAGGACATCATTGGTGTATCCCCGAATACCAGCA
>MNCI01002621.1:170435-185652 GCA_015680685.1 Gnetum montanum | reverse complement strand
TCTGTGGGCACTAGAAGGGTTAAATGTAATTTGCACTAACTCCACAAAACACACACATGTAAATATCACCAGAATGAGATGAAAATTCTATGTTACACGGGACACGAGCTACAATTACACGAACAGTGAGATGAGACAAACTATAGAAAGGGATCGTAGAGATTGGGACATGAGGTAACTGACCCAGGGTGAAACACTGTGGAAAATTTCAAGGCCTTGGTGGTTCGGCAAAAGGCTGGTGATTTAGGCGAAAGGTTGCAACAAGGTGCAGCGCAGCAAGTTCCTTTTTAGTTGAAGGTCTATCCCACCCCGCTGCATAGCACAACACAAGCAAATTCCAGAGGACGGAGCAAAGCGACGAATGCGCGATGGCAAAACTTCCAACTTCGCAAGTTATCTATTTCGAAAATCTTAACTTTTGGAAAATTATGCTGTATTACGCTACATAGCGTAATATCGCATTGTGCAGCGTAATATCAAAGACAGTCCACCACAGCATCAAGGATGGCAAACATGCAAGACTTCAACAACCCAGTAAAAGTCTCAAGGCCTAAGCAACAGTCTGTAGTATGACGTGCGTTTTAGCAGGTTTTCTTTCTTGGTTAAGGGGCCCATTATGCTGCTTTACGTAATGCAGCGTAGTGAAAACCCCGAGAAAGATAGAAACAGAGGAAGCGCGGCAACAACACTTCAACTTTTGCAGTTTCGTTATTTTACGTTGAATTACGCTATGATGCGTAATTTAGTGTGATGCAGCGTCATTCAAGTAATGACACACAAATCAGACATCAATAGTTCATACGCCACAATACGCTCTCTAGCGTATTACAGCGTAATCAAAGGACAATCTGTTGTCAAAGCTCACACAAGGGTAGTTTACGACGCGTTATGCAGCATAGCGTCGTAAGCTTTAACAACAACACATTAAGTCAACGACATTTCATGAGTTTAGGACACGCGTCACTTAAATCGCGTTTTTCTTCTAACCCTGGCCTTATAAATGCTCCAATTGACGAAGATCAAAGTGGTTGGCAAAATTTTTTCTTTCAAGGTTGGCAAGAGAGCAAAAGAGAATCAGGGATTGTGAGAATGTCGAAGGTGATTGACAAGAATTCTTAATCAAAAACAACCGGCTACAGGATATTCTCCCATGGGTTTGACTTCCTTGCGCCCAGATTGGCTAGATCAAGGTAGATTGATCAACGCTTGTTTCATCTTTGCATAATTTTCTTGCTACTGGCATATGCTTCGTCCAAACTGAAGCTCGCCTGAAGTCATTGTATCAAACATATTGTTTTTCATTAATTAAATCCCTGATCTTGTGATCTTATTATCTACCAAATCTGATCTTCCGCATCTTAGTTAGACGGATTTGACAATCTTATCTAAATCGTTTGCATTATCTTCAATTGCTTTCGGGATTAAAAACATTGCATCGTTTTATAAAGAATCTTCATTTCGCCATCAAATTACTACAAAACCTTTTACTGATTAAATAAGTCCCTGTCTGATTGACAAGACTGTTCAGGGCACCTCAGATTCATTTTCTCTCTAGCACGGTCCTCTCACGGATCCGAGGTTAGAACTATGTACATGGACTTTTGTTCGGTCTTTCCAGCGACTAACGTTTTTCGTCGTTACAGTTTTCTGGTGCTAGAAGGAGGGCCTTCATATCCGATCCGCATTTTACGGGTAGTCTTGTAAGCTGTTTGTACCCATTGTCAATCAACGTAAACGTAATACCTCCGAGGTTGTTTACGAAATTGTGCGGTGTAGATTGGTCGCATCGACGATTCCTTTGGAATCCTACGAGATAGAAAGCCCCGATTATTATCTTACTTCACCTTTGTCCTTCCAATCTCTACTTTTATCGTCATTATCTCTAAATCACATAAAAAAATGACTACTTCAACTACTGTCGTTGACACCGCTAGCCTTGAGAACCCTTGGACCATGCAAGTCACGTCTCCCATGGTCGAGCAACCACTTAGTCCGGTGCGACCACGCCGCTTCCTCAGGTTGCAAAACAAGGAGCCTAAGGGATAGGCTCAGCGCAGGGAAAGCTACAATTTCCTCTATGCTAAGTTAGCGGCAAACCTCCCTATGTACCCACAAGAGCTCGAGGAAAAACGAGAGTACGAGCTCATGTACTGCAATAGGAAAGAACTCATTCCTACGCCTACCACTTTCATACCCTTGACAGATCAACAAAGCTAGATCCTAGATCAAATGTTAATGGCACAGACATCGCCAGAAGAACTAAAGACCTTGTTCCGTAATGAAATGCTTCACGACAAACAAGACAATCTAGAATCCCACTCTGAGGGAGGCAGTCATGCTGATTTCACCATGGCCCCTCCCTCCACAACGTCTCGAGTAAATCCACTGTTCATGGTTACCACACCTTTGATGTTATTTAACACCGATCGAGTCCCGCATTCACCGCGTTTACATTTTCTCTCACCGACTATCTTCCTAGGTGAAGGTACATCACAGATCATTCCTCAGGAGGCACGATTACCTAACCCACCTCATCGTGTGCCTGCGCCTGTGCCACTGCATGTCCACGCGATACCTACAACGTCGACTACGCTCCCGACTCACACGACAGAGCTCGCCACTACTACATGGTGGGTTCCAAACATGCCGCATGTCGCGCATCCCGCGCAAATGCCCCCTCATCCCCATCATCAGAGCCAGGTCCCGCAAGTGCTAAATCCAACTACAGGATCGTTACTCATACCCCCGGTCACGCAAATAGCATACCCAATGGTGCAGCCAACGATGGTTGCCCTATTTGCACCAACTACCGGATGGTGGATGCCACAAGCGACACCATCTGCAAGGACCGTCAACCAAGTTGTCGCATCCGTTGCGCCACCCAATGTGGCTCCCCCTCCTACCATGCCACAAACGACCCCGCCATCCACGGGTCTGGATCAAGCCTTCCAACTCATTTAGACCCTTACGGAGGAGGTCAAGCATCTCAAGGCTGCTGGCTCTGACGTGGTACAAGTCATGGATTTCTACCATGACGATCCTATTAGTCCAACAGTCCCAGTCCTGTCGTTGCCACCTGGGATGCCCCTTCCTCATTTCACAAAATACAATGGGGAAGGTGATCCCAACGCCCACCTCATCACTTTCAGGTCAGAGTCCTTATTGCTGCAACAATGGCCGCATACCATAATCCGCGTCTTTGTTATGTCCTTAACGGGTAAAGCTTTGGATTGGTATCGAGCACTTCCATGTGCTTCCATTTCAACTTTGGAAGAGCTGTTAACCCAGTTTGTGACTCGCTTCAAATACAACTTGAAGCCAGAAGTCACACTGGACCAGCTCATGGGAGTTAAGCAAGACCCGCTCGAGTCAGTCCAAAAGTTCATACAGTGCTGGAGCGCCACCTTGAATGAGATCTGCGAACCCATCATGAAGGCCCATCTATTGGCAATCTTCAAGGGAGCGGTCAATGACTTTATCAAATCTAAGCTGTATTATCTCGCTCCCCGTTCCCTCAACAAAGCTTTTGCTCAGACTAAGAGCATCCAAGACGCGGCGGAGGCTAGCAAAGACCCGGCGTATGTGGTCTACAAGAATGCTCATAGCAAAAGTAAGGACAAAGGCAAAGCCACCACGACTACAGTGGCGGCGGTCGCTGAAGGGGCCAAGAAGAAAGGCAACAATAACAAGAAAACAACTGGGGAGCTAGCTGAGCTAACAAAAAGTTCAGGTGGCACCAATCAAGAAGCTTCTTCTGCCCCCGAAGCACCTCCACAGCCGAGGCCAAAATTTGAGCGTAAGGACCACTCAAATTGCGCAACTTTACCTATGAAGCCTTCAGAACTTCTGAAGAAATTATTGGGAACCGGCCACATTCAACACAAGGCAATGTCCGAGGAGGCTTTGAAACATCACAAGCGCCACTGTGAGTTACTCAAAAATCCCTCCTTGGCCCAACCTAATGAACCACCTATGCCTGAGAACTTTAAGCTAGACCGATTTTGTGACTACCATCAATTGTGCGGCAATGACACGGACTACTGATGGGCATTGAAGGATGACATCTGACATCTGATAGATCAAGGTGACTTGATCTTAGATAGCAATAGCCCAACATGCCCGAAAAATCAGGCCTTGCATGTGTACCAAGACGCACTGAATGCAAACAACGTAGGGTACACAATCAACGTGGTAGGAGCGGAGGGTGACAATCAGGCGCAACCGAGATAGCCTTTTGTGTTACGAACGCAACCTCACTCGACCCAAGCAATAGGTCCGTCCATGCCGATGAGTAGCACTCCAAGGCACCCTTTCATCCTTCGAACTGCGTCTCAGAATGCTTCCTGACAACCTGCAGTTGTTAAAGCCGTGGCCCAGCCTGCGCCTACACCCAAGGCACCCTTAGTCATCAGAGTACCTAAACTATCAACCGCCCCTCCTACGCAGGGGTAATCTTCTAAGTCAAACCCACCTACTGTCACTGTTGATGTGGCCAAGGGCCCTCTTATGTTGGGGTTACCCAAACCTCAACCCCTCGCTTCTGCACCTTTCGCCCCACTTGTCAAAAACAAAGAGGTTACATGAAAGCAATTATCTCCTCCAGGCCAAAGGAAGCGTAACCCTTGGCCAAATGTCACTCCTCCCCACGAAATTCACCTCCTAGGGCGAATGGAAGAGGAAAGGGATGACAAACAACCCGATTGTGGGCAAGATCTCTTTGATGCCCTGGCACAAGTCAAACAGGCTCTGAAACAAAAAAATACAACATTGAGCCTTTATGACTTGCTCATGACGTTGCAAACACATCGTGAGGCTATGGTTTGCATGATAACGTCCATACTTGTGGACGAAAGCCTGCCGACAGACGAAGAAGCAATCCACTCTATCATGCTTCCGCTCGCCGCTAAAAAACTAGATCCCACCCCATTGACCTTTCATGACGAATCCATTAAGGATAATCTTGAGGGTCAAGTGACGACAGCACCCATGTTCATCACCATTTGGGTCAGCCAACACTGAATCCGGAGAGTACATGTAGATGACGGGGTAGCCACTAATGTCATCCCTTATCCCATAGTGGATAAATTAGGCCTGATCGATCAGATCAGTCCTACAATGACGTCATGTATAAAGTCGTTCAACGGGACACAGGTGTAAGTCAAAGGGACCGTCCATATCAACTTTGTGGCAGGGGACCAATTCCCCATAGACGCCACGTTTATCGTGGTCGAGGAAATTCCTGGATTCAATTTGATTCTTGGGAGGTCTTGGTTAGCCCAACTGAGAGCAGTTTCGTCACCCATTCATCAGGAAATCCATTTGCCTTATGCAGGAGGAGAAGTGGTTATTTGTGGTGATGAAATAACCCCATAGGCCGTTAATAACATAGAGACAGAACAAGGGTCGGAGATCGAAATGCTTGAGAATCCATCCCCTATCCAAATACCTGAGCGAGCTGAAACAGTGACTGATGACGGCCTGACTTGGGCTGAACTACCATTCCCAGAGGAAGATTGCGATGCAAAGGGGAAGGGCCATAAATCTCCCCGTCCTTATGCGTCGTTGAAAATCAAAGCAATTAAGAAACAGTTACAGAGTTAGCAATGTTGCCTAACTAATACGGTCTCATCATCCATGCTATTTATGCTTACCGTTCATACTTCTTATGTTTACGCATGTGCTTACGCTTTCTACTAGCTAATCTCATTACACTCATGTTTATCTTTGTGTTTGGCTTTACGTTTCTATTTTCTTTACTCCTACGTAAAGGCCCGAAATGGTCTTAAACTAGCAACCTTATCTACACTTCTCACCCAAATTACGCAAAGGCCCGAAATGGCCCTAAACTAGCGACTTCATTTACGCATGGCACCTAAATCAGCTATGGCCTAAAATGGCCTTAAACTAGCAATTCCATTTACTCTTTGTATCTAAAACCCATTTTACGTTGGGAACGCAAATTTCATTCACGCTTTATACCGGAATCCAATTTACGCTTACTCTTCATACCTTAAACTAAAAAAAAACAGGGGGGCTCGAAACGGCCTTAAACTATCCAGGGCCCGAAATGGCCTTAAACTAGCATTTACGCTTTGTACTTGAATTTCCTTTACGCTATGTACTAGAAATTCGTTTACGCTTGGCACCTTAAATTACTAAAAAGGGCCCGAAACGGCCTTAAACTATACAAGGCCCAAAATGGCCTTAAACTAGCAATGTCATTTATGCTTTACATTTAGACAATTTAACAGCCCGCAATAGCTTCAAACTAGTAACCACATTGACGCTACGTTTTTAAAACTAATCACAACTTATCATAACGTTAAAACCTATGGAATGCTTTACATAAAGAGAAAACAATAAAAAGAACATTAACATTAACATCGAAATTTGTTTCAATACGTTAAAAGAAAGAAATATAGTCTCTTGTCTCGTTACACCACAAGAAAACACCAGGTTAATTCATTAAGCATCCCCCTTACCACCACTGTCTCCTATATCCCCTAGTTCAACTTCTACTCCGAGGAGGTCGTCCTCATAGAGGCCACCCTCTGCACGAGGAACCCCTTCATAAGGATGGTCCTCTTCGTGAGACCCTTTAATACGCTCTATTTCCTGTAAATCCTCTTCATGAGGATCACCACCTTCGTTAGCTTCATCCTATCGAGGAATTTCCTCAGGTCGTTCTTGCGATCAAACATGGTACATAGATTAACATCGTCGTCAAAACTAGGTATAACAAAAACATAATAATATTGCAACTTACCTATGATGGTTCCACCTCAGCAACAAAGGGGACTTGCTCTAAGTCGATCCACAAACGTTGCATGATTTCGTCCTCGGTAAGCTCAGACCAAACCTCGTCCCCTAGATTGGTTCCAGCCTTGACCTTCCCCTTCTCCACGGGAGTCCATCGGGGTGGTTCAGGGAAGAAATAAGGGATAGTAGTCTCACCTCTAGGAAGAGTCACTTCCCTTTCCGGAGAGGCACTCACTGTCACTTGCTCCTGGAACTTTTCAAATGCCTGGGAAGCACCAATAACGTCGAGAAATAGTCGAAGGGATTGAGCCTCAATGGCAGAGTCCCTATAATGTTGACGGTAGGCAGCACTTTCTCGTTTGTAGACTTGTTTGTGATCTTTTTGTGTTTGCCCCCACTCTTGAATACTCGTGCTAAAGTCCTTCCAGTCCTGGTTCTTCTGAGCAAGGAGGTCCATTTGCATATGCTGTTCAACTAGTTCACGAGTAGTTTGGACATTGTTCCTGAAGACAACCCAATAACGGGCGTAGTCAATGATAGCTATCCTCCAGTCCTCACTTCCCATCCCGTGGGCTTGCAGGAATTCATTCTGTGATCTTAGATCCCTGACCTCATCGCGTAGAGTCACTCTCTCCTTCTCTGACCTCTACAATCTCTTCCAGAGGTTCTCGTTTACGCCCTGACATTCCCACAAGGAGCGAGTCGAGTGTAAAGCACATTTACGCATCTCATCATAAATGTTGTATGGCACAACAGTCACTTCTGATGAGGGCTCGACGGTGTCTAGATCGATAGGCTCTGACGGGTCCCATCTGAGGCGAGGTCCTAATAAGATGAAAATAACGGTTAGGCATAATTAAGTAGCGTAATGTCATAGTAAAATAACCTTTGCGTAATGATTGTAGCGTACCAGCTTCAGGATCGATTCGCTCTAAGCGACCGATCATATCTTGAACGACCCTTTCCATAAAGGCGAATTAATCAGGAAATTTGCCCCAGGATTGAGTCACCGCCGCTGTCAAGGGCACACTCTGGTCACCTGTTATGCAGGATAAAAGGTATAACTGAGATATTACGACAACTAGTACAAAATAAAAATTAATTTTATCAAGTGACAAACCACTTGCCTCAGTTAATTCCAGCCGAAAGGACTTCGGCATCTTCCACAGCTGTTTCCTCTTCACCTGTAGGAGGCTGTGTGCTCCTCGCTTTATTAACTGGGGCCTCTTCTTCCGAGACCGAGGCCCCTTCTCCACGCCATAAGATCATAGCCCCCATTTCATGGGTCAACCAATCTGCAACCTTTTCCCTCGCTGTTATATGACATGACTAGTTAACATAAGATTTCACTTTTATTTAACAAATGTTACGCTACAGTCTCTACGCAAATCATAACCGCTAACACATTTGGACACATACCGCCTGGAAGAATACTCCGCTGGAACCTGATTTACATATTTTTTTTGACATCACCCACTGGCTTGATAGATCCCTCATTTAAACGAGGTCTTTTCCGCGGCACTGATGAATCCACTATCTCAGCAGCCAGGCGCTTCCCCCTCGACACATCGTTGGTGTAAGAGGGGGACGCTCCACCCATACTGTCTTGGCCCCGCGTTTGAGGTGCCACCATACTCTTAGTCGTTACCGACAACGACTTCCCGATCCCCTCAAGAGGGTCTTGCGACCAGATAGTGCTGAAAATATGGGAGATCCATGGTTTAGAGATCTGGCTGCGATCTTGTTGCACCCAGACCCCATTCCTCTGGACCACCAGAAATTCGGCAAAACTCTGGAAGCAAGCTATGAAGAAGGAAAAATGCACGTTGAAACGAGTTTTAAGCTTCTGGTGAAGCTTGACCATCTCAACGCGCAAACCTTCAGCAAAATAGCTCGCCCAATTGAATCGTGTCCCCTCCTCTAAGACCTCTCGAATAATTCGAGCCTGCTCAATGGTGAGGAATCTCCCTTGCGAGAGTGTCTTGGGGAAGGCTCGGGCTCGAAAAAGAGGATAAACGGTATGGGCCACCTCCAACTTAATCCTATCGCCAGGGATCCCCTTAGTTTCTTTCTGAACTCCCAGCCACTCCTCTATCTCTTTTTGGAGTTTGGAGCTCCTCTTCGACTTTTCATCTATGGGAAAACCGTCGGAGGGGACCCCAAAGAAATTGGCAAACAACTGAGCGTCAATGTCAAAATTTACGCGCACATTACGTACGTGTACGTAGAGACGCTCGGCTTCCTCGCTAAAGGAGTTGATCAGGGTTAACATTTCACCTGCAGTGGCATCAAGGGTTATGGCCAAGAAAAGGTCCATCAGTCCAGCTTCCCGAATGTTATTGGTTACTACAATTGGGGCTGCTCTATGGCCGAGCCAACGTTGTGCCTCCTTTATGTCGCCATAATGGAAGAAGAGACTGCTGGCCTCGCGACCTGAAGCCATGATCATAATCTCCCATGATTCCCTAACTATTAACACGAAACCACAGTTAAACCAAGATGATTTCACATCATCATCACACAACATTAACACAATTCATTATCATGACAAAGCTTACCAGGCTCGAAAGGTAAAGGAAATGGAGGGATTTTCCTTTGAACATTTGCAACGGTAAGGGGAGGGTTCAAAGTCCATTCCCTATCCAGCCATCCGAGTTTCTTGCACCTAGAAAAGAAGTCGGCATAATGAGTAGGGTATTCTAGGATCTTGAATGCCAGATGTCCCATGACAGCAGCCTGCACGTTGCTGATAGAGGTAAACTCCCTTATAGCGCTCTCGGCCAATGACAATGTATCATTATTGCCCATAAGACTACTTTCATTGATAAAAAACCTATGCTAGAAACACAAACAACTCTTTACACTCAAACAGTAGCTAGCATTACAAGCCAGAAACACAAACAACTCTTTACGCTTAAACAGTAGCTAGCATTACAATACTGCGAAGTGAAACAAAAACTTACCTGCCTGCATAATGCACAGTACCAGGTGGATTTTGGAAATAAGTTGTGGGATGACGGGCCACAAACATAGTATTATAGGTGTGATAAGAGTTAAACCTGGGCATTTCCCAGATCCATTTTAAACGCCTTAAACCTCTGACATTCTGTTCGCGGTCTTGCACCCGTGTAGTTTCAATTGTGCCATCTAATAGAAACGTTAGGATGCTCTGCGTCGAACCGACCAATAACATCTCTAAAATAGCTGCAGCTTCATCGCCTGGTAGATGCGACCAGACAATTACACTGTAGTTGCGAAGTAGAAATTGTAAAAACTCCCGCGCGCCTCTTCGGAACCACACCGCCTCCTCCTTTAAACGAGCATGAGGAGGAGGTACATTGGCCGCAGGGGCATGAACACAGCACAGAACTCTGACGATGTCCAAAACGATTAGGACGGGCTTTAGCATAATACTGTAGGATACAAATGTGCTATTGTTAGACAAAATCTAGACATGAATATTTGTTACGCCATACTAGGGCTTGCACAATTCCTAGAAAATTATAGCGTATACTAGAGGTGCATAGCCAAAACTGCCTAAAACCTTGTAACAGCTCAAGGTCCGTCTCTGACGACGGCTATGAAGGCAAATACTGCGTATCACTCCGACGCAATATATAATTATTACAGAAACTCTGATTACATTACATCTACATGCTATACATTATCTCTGTACAACATTATTCCTTATCACCTAGACTATCATAACAATAGTTCAGTTCGTACAAATAGACATTAACGCCTGACCAACATAAGAACCCAAAATATACAAACCACGACACTGCAACAAACATGACAATAGCGTAAAAGGGTGAACAGCAACTTACCAGTTAAGCGGAGTAATGTCCAGAGCTTCTACTCTGGCCTGTGAAATTCATTGCAAACTCTCCTGCATCTGGTCAATCCTGGCTAACTTAGTGTTCTTTCCTTTAACCTTGGGTGCCATTATTGCAAAGGTTGCAATTGAACAAAGTCCTCGTGAAATCCTTTGCTTACGCCTTGCTCACGCTCTCTTCTCGCTATAATTAGGTTTAAATTTGTGATATCAGTAACCTGTTTTGAGTATGAACCACTGGTTTATAAACAAAATGCTCGAAACCAACTGATTCTTTCAGCTTGATCAAGGAGGAACTTTCCCGAAACGCGGGTGTCAGTATGACATAAAACGTGAAGATCTAGGCATTAATGTCGTAGATATCGTGCGAGTTGCGGTCCGAAATGACCCTAAACTAACGTAATGCTTATCACCTCATAATTCGGCAGCATTAACTACAATTTGTGCAAAATACAAATCCATCCATTTCGACACACTAGACGCGTCACGTTGCACCTCTCATCTTATTTCATACGCTAGCATCTGGGAAGCTGAGCTCAACATTTCTTTTTACAAACTATGCATATTTGTAACGGTCCACTAAGACCTTAAACTAGAAACTCACCTAACACGCAATTCTGACACAAAAACAAATAAAATTTTATCATTTAACTGATTGGCGAAAAAACGATGTAACAATTTCCGTTTTTGGCGATTTTGTAGGATCACTCGCAAATGGACGCAGCTTTATCTACACCCTTAGCCTTAACAAAGCCGCATGGGAAGGTCATTAGACAGTACGATCACCTGCTAGTAGGAACAAACCCTTCCCTTTATGACGCAACCATAGCAACATTGGGAGCATCCCTAGACTGGCCAAAACATCTAACCTGAACACTTGACTTGGAGGCTGGTGATGTAACCGAGGACCCTCTCAGCGAGGTCCCTGTGGTTACGCACAAAGGCGAGAATAAAACTCTTAGGGTTAGTTCTCTCCTAGACCAATAGATGTAAAATGACATAGCCTAAGTGCTCGAAAACAACGCTGCTATGTTCGTGTGGTCATATAAAGACATGCCGAGTTTAAACCCGAGATTAATACAACACAACATAATCTTAGACCCACGCATCAAACCAATTAGATAGAAGGCACGAAAGATTAAGCCGGAAATCGTGCTAGCAGTGTGTGATGAAATCACCAAGCTATATCAGGCTGGTTTCATCCGTGCGGTTGATTACTTAGATTGGGTGTCTAACATTGTAGTTGTCTCTAAGAAAACGGAAGGCATACGCATTTGCATAGACTTCCGAGATCTGAACAAAGCTACGATTAAGGACAACTTCCCATTACCGAGTATCGACCAACTGATCGACACAACAGTTGGTCACGCGCTTCTCTCTTTTATGGATGATTTTTCATGTTATAATCAAATTCGTATTAACCTAGAGCACCAATTGACCACAACATTCATGATGCCCTCGGGGACCTTCTGCTACACCATGATGCCTTTTGGGTTAAAAAACGTCGGAGCAACGTATCAACGAGCCATGACATACATCTTTAGCAATTATCTCTTAGGGAGATTGAATGACTACGTAGATGACATAGCTGTCAAGTCTATAAAGTCAGAAGATCATTCAGAAGACCTATAGTTAGTCCTTAAATGATGTTTCAAACATGACTTACAGCTCAACCCAAAGAAATGCGTGTTCAGAGTCGAAACCGGACGTATGTTGGGGTTTGTGGTTGAAACACCACAAAATTCTGAGCTTAGTACGATTCCAACAAGAATCGAGCTTAAGGGCCCACCGACAGCTTCAAGCAGAGTCGAACCCGACGACGAGTAGTTCCTTGGGACCCGCCGATGACCATGGCAACATCTGTTATCAAAAATGGCAACTTCGGAGTGCAACATACTTAATTTTTTTACTAAGTATGTGTTTCCAGCATACACACCCAGCGTATATGCCCAAGTTCACATTCTCAGCGTATACGCCCAGCGTATATGCTCAAGTTTAGCATCCACAGCTTTTATGACCCAACGTATACGCCCAACATTCATAACGTATATGCCCAACGTATACGCCCGGCATGCAACCCCCGAAGACGACAAAGAAACAACATTTCAGAGCAAGATTTGATACAAGGCATTAATTCACGAGGACAGAGCAATCATCAGATGTAGACATCAGGCATCCTGGAGTCTATACGCTGAGCATGTGCATCCTGCATGCCTAGCATATACGCCCAAAGGACACAGTGTATACGCCCAACAGACACAGCATATACGCCCAAGATCGCATCCACAACAGATACAGCGTATACGCTGTGTGTATACGCCTAGCATTAACCGCGTATACGCCCAACGTATACGCCCAACGTATGCAGCACATTATACACTTGTAACATTTCATTATTTTGCACCCGGTCGACACGCCACGTGTCACCCAACTCGAGTCTAACATCTAAACCTGTATAAAAGTTCCAATTTTTCATGAAAAAGAGGTTGGCAAATTTGAGCGAATCAGAGAAAAAAAACAGACGCTAAGAACCAAAGCAGAGAACCTTGTACACTGGACATCAACCCTGTACGCTGAGCATACAGCCTCTATGCTGTGCCTACAGTTTGAACCAGCCCACGGTCATCCCTGCATCCACCGGGGCTATTCACCTGCCTTGTGTGAAAGCCACAACTGCGTTAGACTGGTGCATTGTAACTCTCACTTTGCAATAATATTGCTACATTTCCTTCCTAAAATTTGTTACAGTTTTCCATTTATTGTTGCATGTTTGCTATTTACGCTCTGGTACGTTTAAGCTCCGTTTACATCAGTTACGTCGTTTACGCCTCGTTTCACATCGGTTACGCTGTTTACGTATAACCTAGCGTATAGCACTTCGGTGTACATTCGGGGAAATCCTTGCCTGATCCACGTGCAGACCACTTAAGGTATTTTGCCTTCGTTAAATTCCAGCTTGCCCTCAGGCAAAGGTAGGGTCTTCTGTGCGTGTCCGGTGATCCCCCGATTTCTGTTTCCTTCCAGCCGGAGACCGACGATTTTGGACGGTACAGAAAATGGCGCTAGAAGGAGGGCTTGACTTGTTTTTTGTTTAATCGAAACACTGATCACATAGACCTATTCAAACATAGTGTTTACGCTGCTACAGTGTCTACGCTGCTACAGTGTTTACGGTGCTACAGTACCGCTATAGTGTTTTTTCAACAAAAACACACAAAACGAGCCCGTTTCAAAGCCGAATTCGCTGCGATTTGCACCTACTTCAAATCGGTCTAAGTACTAACGGCCACCAACATGGATCACCTTGTCCAAGGTATACAATACACACAACATAACGATTCTGAGATGACTTCCTCTTACCTGAGATCGCCATCCGCGTACGACTAAAGTTCATAATTTCATACTTAGCCAAATTTTCTCCCGTTTACGCTGTACACGTTGGACACTTAGAAAAATTTTCAGTATTCACACGCCGGACACTTTGCATACTTAGCCCGAAACACACTCAGCACTTGTTAGCTAGCTCATACGCTGCCCCGTCACACATCACCATGGAATCATTCCAAAACTCCAGCGCATGCGCCTTCATAGTCCCCACACAAGAACAGTATAACTACATCTGTGTGAAGATTCAGGTCAACCTTCCTATTGATCACATAGGACAGGAGGCAAAATGAAACTTCGAGCACATATATATGGGAGGTCATGAATTTGCTCCCTCCGTATATGACATCATCCCCCTTTCTGATCCTCATCATAGGCTCATCTCCTAGCTCCTTCTGGCAAGGGGCCAAAACACACGGTGATCCACTGAGGAGCCCCAAAACCAACATGATGTAGATGACTTCGAGGGAAAATCTGAACCTGAGGATTCATACCACACCCTCAGTCCCTATGCCTACGTGAACCCATAACTCCATCCTCGCATGGGACAGACGACCACTCACCAAGTGTTAACGAGCACACAAGCACCAGTATCCCAACAGAGATTACCCACCCCCATCTCCACCCAGTACATACCACACATGCAAACGCATGGTGCCACTTTCACTATATCGGCCCCGCACATCCAGGGTGTCACTTCACAGTTTGTGGCTAGGCAAGGAACCATACCCCTTGTTCAACAACCCACTCACTTCAACGTGCCACACCCCACAACCGCAACTCTAAACATTGCTCCACAACAACAAATGACAACCCAACAACCTCCCCAACCAACTAATTTGCCTACCGCTCAAGAGTGGGCAGAAGCCAAACAAATGATGCAAGCATTAGCTGAAGAGGTAAAGCACCTCAAAATGGCAAACACTGAACAAGTTAAAGTACTAGACTTCTACCACGATGATCCAATTAGCACTTCAGTGCCACCGTTAGCTTTTCCTAAGAGAATCACACTTCCACAGCTGACCAAATACAACGGAAAGGGAGATCCAAATGCTCACTTAGTCACGTTTCGATTAGAAACTCTATTGCTTCAAGCTTGGCCCCATGCAATCTTGCACGTGTTTGCTATGTCCTTAACGAGCGTAGCCTTAGACTGGTACAGAGCCTTGCCATGTAACTCCATATCCTCTCTTGAGGATCTGTTACACCAATTCGTTACCAGGTTTAAGTACAACCTAA
>MNCI01002621.1:158208-168707 GCA_015680685.1 Gnetum montanum | reverse complement strand
CACCCACAACAACACACACAACACCTAGAGCTAAAACGCCCGAACGAGGGGTAAAAACTGAAAGCCTCCCAGAGCAAACTAGCACGCCTCCTAAATCATGTCCGACTAAGAAACAACCACATAATCAAGGCTCCCCTGCAGCAAAAGACACATCTGATCTCCGCCCACTCTTCACCGTTGTTTGTTGTGCATACGTCACCTTAGTTTGTATTGTATTAGCTTACGCGTTCTCTCATGGCCCGAAAAGGCCTTAAACTAAACCATGGCCCAAAAAGGCCTTAAACTAAACCATGGCCTGAAAAGGCCTTGAACTAAACCATGGCCTAAAAAGGCCTTAAACTACCACTGTTTTCCATTATTTTCTATTTATTGGTGCATTTCAGTTCATGTTTTCTGCAGTTTATATTTAATATTGTTTTCTCTAGTAGCTTTTGTTTACAGGATCATACAGACGCACACGCATGCATGCACACAGAGCAGTCCTGGCATCACGACTATAAACTGATACCACAGCGAGTCCTGGCATCACGACTATAAACTGATACCACAGCGAGTCTTAGCATCATGACTATAAACTGATACCACCGCGAGTCCTGGCATCATGACTATAAACTGATACCACAGCGAGTCCTGGTATCACGACTATAAACTGATACCACAACGAGTTCTGGCATCACGACTATAAACTGATACCACAGCGAGTCCTGGCATGACGACTCTAAACTGATACCATAGTGCGTCCTGGAATCATGATGGTAAACTGATACCACAACTCGTCCTGGAATCATGATGGTAAACTGATACCACAGAACAGTCCTGGAATCATGACTTAAAACTGATACCATAGCTCGTCCTGGCATCATGACGATAAAATAATACCACACAGCGTCTAAAATGACAATAAACTAGCACCCGTCCGGTATGACAGTAAATTACCACAGTCCCACTTGCCGGAGTCCGCTAAGACTATAAACTGGTTTGCCTCTTCACGGTCTGCCAAGACTAGAAACTTGCAATGTACCGTCCACCACAATGCTAAATGGGCAATGTCCAACGGGTCATGACATAAAACTAACCCATGATAGTTCGCTAAGACTATAAACTGGCAAGTTCAATTCTGATTCTTCAATCCATGGCTGCATTCAAACTTCATCAGAATCGTTGCATCGCTCACCATCAGCCGATCTTACCAACATTGCCGCCATTCATATACAGTGCCTGAACTCTCATTCGATGCCTTCATGTCATCAGTATCTATTTTAAGTCTAAGCTTGCTTATGCACTCATGGTTTTCTTGTCTTTTCAGAGTTGTGTTTGCAGGATGACACTCAGAGGTGTTCGTACAAGAATGCACTTCATCATAAGCAGCAAGGTGAGATGTTGTTTGCAGCGCATGTGACAAGACTAAATCAAACCATTCACTAGTACATCCCCTGTTTCATATCCCGCCTATCCCTCAACACCTTACACTTGGCTACACCCTGAACACATCCGGTACAGCCCGAAGCATCGAACATACCATTGCATATCGCACCACTCCTAAGCGGTTGCAACCCACAACATGGCATTTGAGCATAAGAAAAAGCGTTGTCACTTCATGCATAAAACACAAGACGGGACGACAGTGGCCTCAAAAGCAAACGCTCATGTCTAAAACAATCAAGAAACATTCCGTTGCATGGCTTTGGCTCTCCGCCAACAGGTTCACCATTGAACACTAAGCAAGGGTCCTGTTCCTCCAAAGAATGTAACACATCATCACGTAGCTTTGGTTTTGCCAACAAGTCCTCTCGGACACGAGTCTTGTTCTGCCAAAGAACGCACATCTCATGTCTTGATTCCGAGTCTGCCAAACAATGGCTATTGACAAGGATCAGCATGACCCATATACATAACCTTAATTCCTCCCGAATCCCCACAATTTCCACAATCCCATGTACTACTAAACACGACGCGATGATGTCTAGTCAGGTGGCTAAGGACAAAGCCTTTATCGAGCTGCTTGTGGTGTTTTGCACTTCTTTGTTGACGTTTCTCGAGTCGATTCCTCCAAGCGTCAACAAAGAGGGGCCAATGAAACACCACAAAATTCTGAGCTTAGTACGTTTCCAACAAGAATCGAGCTTAAGGGCCCACCGACAGCTTCAAGCAGAGTCGAACCCGATGATGAGTAGTTCCTTGGGACCTGCCGATGACCACGGCAACATTTGCTATCAGAAATGGCAACTTCGGAGTGCAACATACTTAGTTTTTTTTACTAAGTATGTGTTTCCAGCGTATATGCCCAAGTTCACATTCTCAGCATATACGCCCAACATATACACTCAAGTCCAGCATCCACAGCGTATACGACTAGCGTTCATAGCATTTCAGAGCAAGATTTGATACAAGGCATCAATTCACGAGGACAGAGCAATAATCAGATGTAGACATCAGGCATCCTAGAGTCTATACGCTGAGCATGTGCATCTTGCACGCCTAGCGTATACGCCCAACAAACACAGCATATACGCCCAAGATCGTATCCACAACAGATATAGCGTATACGCCCAACATTAACCGCGTATACACCCAGCGTATGCAGCACATTGTACACTTGTAACATTTCATTCTTTTGCACCCAGTCGACGCGCCACGTGTCGCCCAACCCGAGTCTAACGTCTAAACCTGTATAAAAGCCCCAATTTTTCATGAAAAAGAGGTTGGCAAATTTGAGCAAATCAGAAAAAAATAGAGACGCTAAAAACCATAGCAGAGAACCTTGTACGCTGGACATCAACCTTGTACGCTGAGCATACAGCCTCTATGCTGTGCCTATAGTTTGAACCAGCCCACGGTCATCCCTACATTCATCGGGGCTATTCGTCCGCCTTGTGTAAAAGTCACAACTGCGTTAGACCGGTGCATTGTAACTCTCACTTTGCAATAATATTGCTGCATTTCCTTCCTAAAATTTATTACAGTTTTCATTTATTGTTGCATGTTTGCTATTTACGCTCTGGTACATTTATGCTCCGTTTACATCAGTTACGCCATTTACGCCTCGTTTCACATCGGTTACGCTGTTTACGTATAACCCAACGTATAGCACTTCGGTGTACGTTTGGGGAAATCCTTGCCTGATCCACGTTCGGACCACTCAAGGTACTCTGCCTTTGTTAAATTCCAGCTTGCCCTCAGGCGAAGGTAGGGTCTTCTGTGCATGTCCGGTGATCCCCCGATTTCTGTTTCTTTCCAGCCGAAGACCGACAATTTCGGACGATACAGTGGTATTAGAGACTAGCATCCGAGTCAACCCTGACAAGGTTAAAGCCATCGTCAATTTAATGCCACCAACAAATCTCAAAGAATTACGTGGGTTACAGGGTAGACTTCAATTCATCAGGCGGTTTATCTCAAAGTTAACAGATAAATTACACCCCATGCAACATCTTTTGAAGAAGGGTGTTGATTTCGAATGGACCAATGACTGCCAGCGTGTGTTTGACAGTTTAAAAGAAGAGCTACAACATTTACTGACAGTTTTCCTGCCACAAAGGGATCAGCCTTTCTACATTTATCTAGCTAACTCGGACGTATTTATAGCTGCGTTACTGTGCCAAAAAAAGAACGATGGGTCAGAAACACCTATCTATTACCTCAGTCACGCTCTATTTGCGTATGAAACAAGGTACAACAAATGGAGCGTAACTGTTTGGCATTAGTTTTCACACTTAAAAAATGTAGGCATTATCTTTTCCGTGGTCAGGTTAACATAATTTGTAAAAGTAACGTTCTGCGGGCTATCTCCAACAATTTGTATGAAAGTAGTAGGATAGCTCGTTGGAAAGCTATTATAGCATAATTCGATTTACATTATGTTGGCCAGTCATCCACCATAGGTCAAGCCATAGTTGACCAATTAGCAACATCGCTAATTAACGATCAAGCCACAATAGAACCAGAATTCCCGAATGAACATGTACATAGTTTAAGCCCTATATCAACAGGCATTGAAGCAACGTTATACTTCAACGAAGCTTCAACCACTAGGGATGGCAGTCCCACCACCGTTATCACACTTACCCCCGAGAATGTGCGTCCATAGGCTTACCGCCTGACATTCCCTTGTACGAACAACGTGGCAGAGTATGAGGGACTCCTCAGAGGGTTATTGACGGCCAGAGAACTTAACGTTCAACACCTGGCAATCTGAGGCAATTCGATGCTGGTCATCAATCAAATCATAGGAGTCTACGCCTGCAAAGCTATGCATCTACAGCCCTATTGCGATATGGCTAAAGATTTCCTGAAGCAATTCGCAACGATCGATGCCCAACATGTGCCATGCAACGAGAACGCTATTGCCGATGCACTGGCAACGCTGGCACTAAACGTGCCACCACACTTGTTTGCGACTTGGCCTGCCTTAATGATAGAATGTACAGAGCCTGTCATTCAAGCGGCGTAGATTTCTTCATTAGACGTGGGAGGAATGCCATAATGGTATGACAACATTGAAACTTATCTTCTGCATGGCGAACCACCGCACGAGCTAACACATGCATAAAAAGATGCGGTGTGCAAGCGTGCCAAACAATACATCATCATTGAAGATAGTACTCTCTGTAGACGCTCCTTCGATGGGGTGTTACTCACCTGCGTCAATAATGATCAAGCACGGTGAATAGTTAGCGAGGTCCACGAAGGACTATGTGGGGGACACGTAGCCCCGTGAGCCATGGCCGCTAAGATCAGACTCCTAGGGTACTATTGGCAGTACATGGAAAAAGAATGCCTTGCCTAGGTTAAGATGTGTGACACGTGCCAGCGTTACGCAAATCTAATACACGTGTCACCAACTGAGTTACACACTACACAGATCACTTGACCATTCCAACGATGGGGACTGGACATCATAGGCCCCATCGCACCCAAATCTTCTGCAAGACATAGCTTCATTATCACCGCCACCGAATATTTTACGAAGTGGGTCGAGGCTATCCCCCTATGGAAGATTACATCTCAACAGGTTTGCCATTTCATCTTAGATAATATTATAACCAGATTTGGACTCCATATGACTATTGTGACTGACAACAGACCACAATTTAGTAGCATAGAAACCAAATCTTTTTGCAATAATCTTGGTATCAAGCAATCTTTTTCTTCACCTTATTACTGGTAAGCAAATGGTCAAGCAGAGGTAATAGACAAGGTGATTATTAATTTACTCAAGAAGATGCTCAAAAATAATAAGAAGCGGTGGCATGAAAAAATCCTCTACGTGCTATGGGCGTATCGTACGATGTGCAGAACAGCCATAGACAAGATGCCCTACAGCCTGGTCTACGGATCTGAAGCAGTGTTGCCCTTAGAATTACAGGTTCCCTCATTGTGGATGGTCCTATCTACGGTTATAAATGAGACTCAACACAATGAGTCCAGAATTGTGGATTTAGACTCAGTGGAGGAGAAACGCATCCAGACGCTCGACACCATCGAAAAATACCAGGATAAACAGAGACAGAAGCATCGGCACAACCTGCATCATCGAACAATAGAGACAGGAGACTTAGTTCTTAAGGCCATTTGTGAACCAGTAGGCAAGTTCTCTGGAAATTGGGAAGGCCCTTTCCTGGTCATCGACACATACGGCAACGGAGCATTTAAGTTAGCAGACACCGACGGCAACGAACTACAAAATCTGGTGAATCATTTGTACCTAAAGCGGTATTACATCTGAACATCGACTCAGCTCAAAATCAAGTAATAAACGTCTGCTACGATGTAAAATTGGCAAAGTTGTACACGTCCGCTACGACATAAAACTGGCAGCTCTTACATGCGTCCGCCAAAACGCTAAACTGGCAAGGTAAGCACACGTCTGCTGAGACACTAAACTAGCACAGACTTGTCCCTGGGTTACGACATAAAACTGACACCCACAACATGGTCTGTTAGGACCATAAACTAGCCCTTCCACTGTCCACTACGATGTAAAACTAGCAGGTTCTAATCTGCCCAGACGTTAAACCGGGACCACAGTCTGCTAGGACCATAAACTAGCCCTTCCACCGTCTGCTACGACGTAAAACTAGCAAGTTCCAATCTGCCCAGATGTTAAACCGGGACCACGATCTGCTGAGGCTTAAAACCAGCAACAACGGTCAACCAAGACCCAAAACTGGACTTTGTCAGGTCATCCATGAAGCAAACGAGCGTGACCATTCTTGCACTGCATCCCAACCAGATGGAGCAAGTAAGGCGTTGAAATAGATGCAACACTGTTACCCCATCGGCATCCTGCTGATTCCTCAGATATGCCGAAAGGCATACTACTGACCCCTCGGAGATGTCGCTATGATAGCCACTTCGTAGCTGCAGCTCCGGGGATCAATTTCGCTGCTTGGTGCCCCGAAAAAACCGTGGCCACGCACTGTCTCAGCGACCTCCATCCATCGCCGTCATTAGATTCTGGCTTAGCATATTCATCTAACATGTTCTTTGCACCATCCTTTGAGCAAGATGAATCTGGCTGCCGACGGTAACTTCAGGAACCGCGACATCAACATTGGCACCCTTGCTGCTTGCTGCGGTCCCAGTTTCAAAAGTCTAAACTCTCCTTTTCGCTTTGGATGACGCTTGTTTCAAAAGCCTCCCTCATTAGCAATCTGGACATTTGTTTCTGGCTTTCTGTCCTATGTTGTGTTTTGCAGGTTACTTGTTATGAAGGCGTTGATCGAGAATACCTTCATTGGAAGGTGAGGTGTTATGGCATTTTGATGTGGCTGCTCAGACTAGTCTGGTCACTTGGAAGTGCAAATCCTGTCTCTCCCTCCATCGCGTACCCTACCATGTATTTCCCCTTTTTCCCTATCCTTACAATTGTCCCTGTCTTCTTCTCTGCTTGTACAAAACACGAGCATTAAGTTGATCAGTTTTCATTATTATGTCCACAAACTAGCGTAACACAGCTTGCCTTGTGGCATGCAATCTGCATTTTTCAAAAAAAAAGCAGGGGGTAATACTTGGTAAAATGGATGTAAAACAATTCGTCCAGGCCATGCAGGCATAACACAACTCGTCCTTGCAAACCCCCCATATGCAGTATGCCGATGTAACCTTTCGCAAACACACTAGTGAAAGGTCGTAATGACTTGTTTGGAGAAGCTTCACAATTCATGTGTTTGAGTCTTCCCCGAACCTACCATCTCTAACTCCTGTAAGATCCCTTCTATACCCTATGGCCTTCCATCCTCGCACTTCTAAGTTTGACAGAACAACATTCGAGCAGTCTCCAACACACGCCGTTGATGCTTTTGCCTTTTCGGTGTTTTGTATTCTTTGTCGACGTCTTTCGGGCAAGTCCTCTAAACGTCAACAAAGAGGGGCCATTGAAACACTGTAAAAATTTCAAGGTCTTGGCTATTTGACAAAAGGCTGGTGATTCAGGTGAAGGGTCGCAACAAAGCGTGGCGCAGCAAGTTCCTTTTCAATTGAAGGTTTGTCCCGCCCCGCTGCACAGCACAGCACAAGCAAATTCCAAAGGACAGAGCAAAGTAACGAATGCACGACGGTAAAACTTCCAACTTCGCAAGTTATCTGTTTCGAAAATCTTAAATTTTGGCAAATTACGTTGTATTACGCTACATAGCGTAATATCGCATTGTGCAACGTAATATCAAAGACAGTCCACCACAGCATCAAGGATGGCAAACATGCAAGACTTCGATAGCCCAATAAAAGTCTCAAGGCCTACGTAATAGTCTGTAGTATGATGCACGTTTCAGTGGGTTTTCTTTCTTGGTTAAGGGGCCCATTACGTTGCTTTACGCAGTGCTGCATAGTGAAAACCCTGAGAAAGATAGAAACAGAGGAAGCGCGGCAACAACACTTCAACTTTTTGGTTTTGTTATTTTACAGTGAATTACACTACGATGCGTAATTTAGTGTAATGCAGCGTCATTCAAGTAACGACACACAAATCAGACATCAGTAGTTCATACGCCACAATACACTCTCTAGTGTATTACAGCATAATCAAAGGACAGTCTGTTGTCAAAGCTCACACGAGGGTAGTTTACAACACATTACACAGCATAGCGTCGTAAGCTTTAACAACAACACATTAAGTCAACGGCATTTCATGAGTTCAGGACACACGTCACTTAAACTGCATTTTTCTCCTGACCTTGATCTTATAAATGCTCCAGTTGACGAAGATCAAAATGGTTGGCAAAATTTTTTCTTTCAACGTTGGCAAGAGAGCAAAAGATAATCAGGGATCGTGAGAACGTCGGAGATGATTGACAAGAATTCTTGATCAGAAACAATCGGCTACAGGATATTCTCCCACGGGTCTGACTTCCTTGCACCCAGATTGGCTAGATCAAGGTAGATTGATCCTCGCTTGTTTCATCTTTGCATAATTTTCTTGCTACTAGCATATGCTTCGTCCAAACCGAAGCCCGCCTGAAGTCATTGTATCAAACATATTGTTTTTCATAAATTAAATCCTTGATCTTGTGATCGTATTATCTACCAAATCTGATCTTCCGCATCTTAGTTAGAAGGATTTGGCAATCTTATCTAAATCGTTTGCATTATCTTCAATTGCTTTCGAGATTAAAAACATTGCATCGCTTTATAAAGAATCTTCATTTTGCCGTCAAATTACTACAAAACCTTTTACTGATTAAATAAGTCCCTGTCTGATCGACAAGACCGTTCAGGGCACCTCGGATTCATTTTCTCTCCAGCATGGTCCTCGCACGGATCCGAGGTTAGAACTGTGTACACGGACTTTTGTTCGGTATTTCCAGCGACTGACGTTTTCCGTCGTTACATAGGGCATAGTAAATCCTGCATGTAAAGCATGATTAATGTGTCATTAACCCATCATTCCAAGATCATGACTAAGTCCATTCCTCTGATCAATGACATCGCATTGTTTCATCCCATGATGAGCAACTATGAGAGTACCATAACAACAAGGCGTACAATCACTTGGCGTTTTATTCAAGGGAGTAATTTTTGTTTTGTGGCACTTTTTTTTTCTTCTTCTTTTCTCTTTTTCTTTGAATACTGAATCCAGAGAAGCTGCCAACCTTCAGGCATGGGTGCATGTCTTTCCAGTGGAACCCCCTAGAATAGCATTACTTTTTGAGTACCCTTTTGATTGCTCTTACTTCCATTTTTCATTAGATCTACAAGGATCTTAGTACGACCACGTTGCATGATAACATCCATAGTCGTCACCAAAGAGAATCCACAAGTCCCCTTGATGTCACACCCTAATCATTCCCTCTTGATCCATCCTTCTTCATTCTGGGTACAATGAACACAAAATTAATTTTAAGTTTTTAAAAATGTCAAGAATATCACTGTACCCTCAAATAGAACCTCTTATTCGTAGAGTGGATGAGTGGGTGTAATGGGCTCACTATTCAAATAATCGATCACTCGAGACTTAATAACAAAAAACACACCTCAACCAACAATCCACATGAGTGTTTAATTCATAGATGAGATTACTTACAAAAACGTAAAAAGACAAAAACACAAAAAGATAAAAAGATAAAACAAAAAGTTGAAAAATGAAAAACTAGAAAACAAAATTTGAAAAATTAAAGAAAAATAAATAGTGGTTATTAATCCTACTTATTAGAATGAGGGATATCCCTCATAGCTAAACGGTTAAGGATGGCAAGGATTAATAATTGACGACAGGGATCCTTGCATCTTGGAAATATTGGGGCCTGGTCATACTTACCCCATCGGGTTTCACACACTTGATTATAATGAGCATAGTGGGACAATTTATACGATGTAGTTCCCAGATAATGAGTTGACCCACTATGATATTTGAGACCGTTAGATGGTATGCAAGGATTGGTTTGTTGCTCTCCTCGGCTGTGTTCATTGGGCCGTATTATTGTTGGAGTGTGGGTTGGTGGCCTTGATGAAGTTACATGAGGCGTTGAATTTGAAGATAAGGGTGCACCACAGTGTGGGACTTGTGCTGAGTTGGAGGATGCAGTGGCCTCTAAATTGTGTCATCCCTTCTTACGGCCATGTTTAAAGAAGGGGTGCTTTTGATGTTGCTAAGGTTTCTCACTGCTGTTGGTATTAGTAGCACAACTGATGTTTGTGGGTTGTTGTGGTGGTGCAGACACCTTAGGAATAGTTGGTGGCACTGTGGAAGGAGGGAAAGGATGAGAATGTTGAAAGTTAGGGGGAGTGTAAGGTGCACAAGGTGGTGGTTGTGTTGAAACTATGGGCTGATAGTATTGAGGAGAATGGTACTGTGGTGAGATAAAGTGTGTTGGCCCAGTTGGAGAAATAGGATGTTGAACAAGATATGCATTTGGATTCGGATGATATGAAGGGTGTCTCCAGTCCAAGGGTGGTCTCCCCCACAGTTGGGATTGTTGCCACTGTGATCGAACACAGTATCTCTATATGAACTCTGGATGTAATGTATTTCCCCAATGCTCATGTAAATGTAACAATATTGG
>MNCI01002621.1:114056-157463 GCA_015680685.1 Gnetum montanum | reverse complement strand
TAATATCTTTCTAAGGCCATGTCCAAGGGTTCATGTTGTGCTTGTTTCCACTCTTGGATTTGTTTCCTCAAGGCTGACACTCTTGCGTAGGTTTGATATTTTTCATTAAATACTTCTACCATTGTTGACCAGCATCATATTGAATTTGGTTTTAACGCTCTATACCATACTTTTGCTTAATCAATGAGTGTCATAGGAAAGAGCTTAAGTTTTTGCCACCCATTATCAATGTTATTCCATGTGCAGGCATCGTAGAAGGCTTGTAAATGTTGATGCGGATCTAAGTCATAGCCTCCTGAAAATTTAGGAAAGTTGTTTAAATCGAGCCTGGGTAGACAGCTCTCTTTACGATGCCTACGTGAGATTCGAACAGCCTCTTGTATTTGCATTAAGCTTGTAGTGGCGAGTAGGGGTTCATCGTCATCTTGTAAGTTATGTCTTCGTGTGTTAGGATGATGTTGCTTTCGTTCATGTTTATAAGAAACCCCCACTTCAGGTTGTGTACCCCAATCTTCATCGTCATATAGTTCGTTGGTTCTCCAATGAACTTCCTCACTAAGCATGACATTGTTATAGTCTTGTAGGAGAGCCATGGTTGTGAAGTTGTGTGTGAATTTATGCGTGACTTTTTATAATTATTTCTATCTAAAAGATATATCGTTAAGTCCTTTACAGCAACCTTATATGATATAACTAATCTAGATAACTAGCATCATCCCCGGCAACAACACCAATGATGAGTGGCAAGGTACCCCTACACTCAACCATACGAATACGAGCATTTTCACGCGCGATCTGGTCGAACTCCACAGACGGACTAGTTGTGGTACCTAGATAGTTAACCTTAGGTCGTAGTTCATTGTCATCCCACCTGGACTAGTATTATATTTGTCACGTATGGTTTAGTCCAGAGTGAGGTGTATGATGGGTTTTCTAATCTAATGCTACTCCTGAAGGCAATGAAAAGTAATAATTACTAAGCTAGGAAAGAAAGGTTAAGAGAATCTAATCTAGCCTAAGTGTGATGAGCATCTGTTCCTTAATTATCCGTACACATCTTGGACTTAATGCACGACTACCACTGANGGATGCCGTACAATTACATTCACCACACTATGGGCATACACTGGAAAATAATCTATCTTTGGAGGGATCAAACTGCCAGAGTCTAGCTACAATCTAAAACTATGGTGCGAAACAAGGGAGAGCTGCCTCTTATTTATAAAACTGGCAGCGGGCTGTGATATCGCATACGCGATATCGCGGTCGCCCAAAACACAACTCATCAACCATAAAAGACAAAATGATAAAAATCAGATGCCTTAGTTACACTTAACCATATACTTGCGCTTCATGAGTGGAACTGAGAAGACAACAATTGCAATGACTAGATTCACCTCCTAGAAACCGGTGTACTTAGAGAGCTAAAGTTAACAGAATTCAACTGGATCGTTCAGTGAATGCTAGTGATTTGTATGGTTGGACGTAGGGTAGACTTGCCACTTATCATTGGCGTTGTTGCTAAGGACTTTCGTTAGCTACATGCGCTATCTAGGACTTAGTAAAAATTATTTAAAATCATTGGAAAAAACCTTAAAGTCGCAATCATTGAAAATAATAATCATAATTGTAAAAGCACACTAATATTTTCTTTTGATTTAAAATGTCTTCTTCTCACAAGGATGATCCTTCGCCAAGGTTCGAACATATATCCAATGAGAAAATGAATAAATGATCAAATCCACTAGTGCCATAGCAATGCAGAGTAGCATATACTCATCTCGATGAGTATGTATCGAACTTCACCTTCATCCTACATCAGGATGAACAGTTATAGTGGAGGAACATGGAGGACAACATTGTGTTGTCACTTGATCGATCAGTTTTTGCAATGTTGCACCAAACTCTTATGAGGTTGGGCATCCAGAGGCTCAATGCGGAATACGTTGTGTAGGACCATAACTATCAGGATTACCATCCCACTAAGGCACAACACAAAAGAGATCAGCAATAGGAGAGGCGCTATGACGCTTCAAAGGGGAAATGGTTCAATAAACCCTTGTTCCTACTGGGCCAAAAAGACAATGAGGATTCCTTCTCTGGGGGTTCTCAATTCACTAACTCTCCTCCCCTTGGTTTCAACGAAGAGGGATTGAACCAAAATTTATAGTTCATTGTAAGAAATCCTAGTTTAGGCAAGAACAGGTCCCATGATCATGGGGGATCCAAAGGTGGGAGTCATGGCAAGGACAAGGATAAGCATCACGATGATGATCATGGTGGTGACCATAGAAGAGGGGGTGGTAGGCACTGTGGTGGTGCTAATCCTCCTTCTTCTTCACCTTTGTCATCCTCTTCTTTCTCCTTTAGCTTTGATCGAAGTTGTAGAGGGCATGATTGTGATGGAGGTGATCGATGAGACAAAGATGATCATAGGGCCCACCAGACTAGTCAAAACCAGGGGAATGGGCAATCAAGGGAGGTCTACCATCATGAAAGAATGGACAGTAAAGGACATCATGTGCATCATGGTCATCACAGAGGCTATGATCATGATGAGCCTTTGCTTGCAACTCGAAACATGCTGAACATCGTAGAGGCAATGAGAATTACAATAAGGCATGTGAAGGATAGCAAAATCAAGTGGTTAGACATGAACAATATTCCCAAGTTCAAAGGGGTATACAACTCAGATCCATAGAATCATCTTCAAGCCTTTTACAATGCCTATGCCTTATAGAACGTGGAGAATGAATGACAAAAATTAAAGTTGTTCCCAAGGATACTCATCAAAGAAGCTGAAAGTTGGTATTGATCCTTAGAGCCAAAGTTAATTTGTAGATGGAGTATGATGCTTGAGCTCTTCAATGATAAGTATCAAATGTACTCTTGACTGTTCAACTTCAGAAAGTAGATCCAAGGTTGGAAATAGGAAACACATAAATCCTTGGATGCAACCATGGGCAAGTACTATTCTCTCTTGCACTGATTTCTTGGCCATGGTTATTCTCAAAAGAAGTAGCTTCACCATATCATAGATGGGATTCACACAGAAACATGGAGAACTCTTGGGGTGTATGCCCAAGGGAGAATTTTAGAATTAAGGGTCCATTAGATTCAAAGGTTGATTGAGAAAGTTACCAAAGAAGAAGGAGAGTTGATAAAAAGGGAAAGTGTTGAAGAGTATGATCAGGATTCTTCCATCCACAAAAGGAAGGTCTGGTTCTATGACAATGAGGAGGAGGCACCACTTGATAATTTGATGCCACGAAAGACCTTGTCGATTCAAAAATCTATTTTTGAAATTTCAACCAAGGTAGACAAAATGTGGGACTCTTTGGATGGAAAGTTTCAAATTGCTTCAAAAATAGCAGAGGAATCTAAAAAGCAAAGTAGTGATCATGATTGTAGGAAAAGTAAGGAAGTTAAACATGCATACCAAAGGGGTAAGGGCAATGCTGCTACAGTAGAGGAGGTTGTGGAGTCTAAAACATATGATGATGCTGGATGTGACATTTGCCACTATGAACATGCTAAGGGATGTTGCCCCGTCATGTCACACTTGCAGGAGTTTGGGGTGTACTCTCTAAATCCTAGATTAGCCAAAAGGCAAGCACCCAGAAGGTTGTCCTATCCTCAAGGCAACCCTAGGTAGTTCCACCAACAAGTAGTCTACTGTCCAAATGGAGCTCCACCATAACCTTATGAGCAACACTAGTAGTGGCAGCACCCACAGTCATGGGGGATGCCACCACTCAGGTAGCAGTACCTTTATTGATAACCTGATTCATATGGGTACTATGTTCAACAACCCATTTCTCCACGTGACTCTTTTAGTCATGCTTCATTTAAGCATCACTACTACCCTCCTGAATATTACAAAGCTTAATCTCCAAGAGGGGAATTCCCATTTTCTCGTTACCCTCCTCATCCTTTTTTCCATGTCCCTCTACCCTTAACTCAATTACCGCCTACTCCATCAATGCAGGGAAAAATTCCAACCCCACCACAACAATGTAACACCACTAGAGTTTTTAACATACAACTAGCTCTTCAACTGAGTGGTTTGGGAAGCAAATCCCACAAGAGACCATTCTTTCAAACCAATAGTCGTACAAAACCCTCACAGACATACATGGTCGATAGCCTTGTTTCTCCCTCATCCTTTGCATATACATCCTTCAAGTCCCCTTCAAACCAAACACCTCCTAAAGTGCATACCATCATATTGACACATGTGGTAACTAATTGGATTAAGGTTGGCCACCTACCCAGGAAAAGATCTAATCCTAGAAGTTCTCTTATTTACCTACAAATTGTAGGGAATGAGCCTTGCAAGGCTCTTCTAGACTTAGGTTCTGGTGTAAATCTTATTTCTCATGAGATGTACAAAGCTTGGAACTTGCCTCTACTCAAGAAGAGCAACATTTGTTTTGAGTTGGCCGATTAGTCCAAAACTGTTCCTTTGGGGCTAGTGAAAGACATTATGATAACTGTTTGTGGGTGATCCTTTCCTACCGACTTCCTAGTGATCTGTGTTGATAACTGCATGGGGGACTTTCCAATCATCATAAAAAGGGCTTGGTTGAGCACCATTGATGCACGACTGGGAATCAAAGACCTCTCCTTAGAGATTTACAAGGAAAATGCATTTGGGAAGATAGAGAAGAAGAGGGTTCCATGCATCATGTACAATGATATAGGGTGCAAGTGTGTGCAGAAACTATGGTCCATAAAAGTATATCCATCATAACATGCAAATAGTGTGCAGATGTGTCTAAAATTCAAAGGTGTCTTTACGCAACAACCACAAAATAGGAAGGCACCCAATGGTTGATAGCTGATCTTGATAGTAGCTTAACACTTTGCATGGAACCAGTTGAGAGCCTAATGAGTGCCTATGTTGAAGGAATGGATGAACTAGAGCAAGTTCATCACTAACTATTAGATGATGAACTTAATGATACCAATTTGGAAGAGTTGAAAATCCGTGAAAGTTTTAAATAAGAGCCCCTAGAGTTGAAAACTCTACATGCTAGCATGGAATGTGCTTATCTGAATAATGGAAAGCTAGTGATAATCAATGCCAACCTTACTCTTGAACAAAAAAAGGAGCTATTTAAGGTGGTCAACAAGTGGCCAATAGCTTTTTCTTGGTCATATGTTGAACTCACTAGAATTGATCCAAGGATATGCAAGCACTGCATCTATACAAATCCTTCCATGAAGCCAAAGAGGCAACTGTAGCGACGGTTGAACCCCAAACTCAAGTAGATCGTCAAGGAGGATATTAAACAAATCCTCAAGGCAAGGTTCATCTATCCCATTATCGATAGCAAGTGGGTTAGCCCAATGGTGATAATGCCAAAGAAAGGGGGCAAGTGAAGTGTTTGTATTGACTTTAGGTTATTAAAGATGGTGATTTACAAAGATCATTTCCTATTGTCATTTGTGGACCAAGTGTTGGATACCATTTATGAGCATTTGCTTTTACAGCTTTCTGGATGGTTATAGTGGCTATAACCAAATTCATATTGCACTCGAGGATCATGCCAAAACCACGTTCACAAGATCCTAGGGAACTTTTGCATACAGAAATATGTCATATGCAATGCTCCTACAACCTTTCAATGCCTTTTCCTAAGCATATTTTAACAATAGATTAGTAGCGGGACAGAAGTCTTTATGGATGACTTCTTCACCTATGGTGCTACATTTGAGCAAGCCCTAGACTACCTTGAGAAACTATTGAAAAGGTGTATGAAGACCAACCTTTGGCTCAATTGGCAAAAGAGCCACTTGATGGTCCAAGAGGGCATTGTCATGGAACATAGAATATCACAAGCAAGGATTGAGGTGGACCTTGAGAAAATAAGGATCATCCAAGGAATTACCTGTCAACTGGTGATGAATCATGTTTTGATCTGCTTTGATATTAGATATTCGATATCAAAGCCTCAATATCAAATACCTGATGTCGAAGCCCAAGACGTGATGTCGAATATCTAATATTGCAGGGTATAAGCTAACCCATAAACATAATGCTTGGGCACACGATTTTCATATAGTTTTTTTCATAACATAGCAAAGCTCTTATAGTTTGTTTTCTATAGAGTTAGAATATTTTCTGAGTACCCACAGCAAGAATCTGAGTGTGTACGGATTTTTGTTTGAGCATTGATGTACTTGAGCATAATAGTGTGATGGGAATAAAAATGAACCCTTTTGATAATCTTTGCAGCATTGAGAATAGTTTAATGTTCTTTTAATGCATTTAATATTCATGCACTTTACTTTAATGCACTTTAATTAAGCAATTAATTTCTAGTTGTTAATGAACATAAGCATGACCACTTTGGGCATATGTGTAGTGCTTGGTAACCTAGCAATGCTTAACGTTTGGTAACCAAATGGTGCTATATGCATTTAGGATGTGTCTAGAGAGTGGGAACGGATACTTGTGTTAGTTTAGCTAGGTAGTAGATGAATTAGATCTTAAATTACTCTACCTTTCATTGTAGTTCTAGGCAATTAAACTTATAAAACATAAAATGATAAAAATCACATACTATGGTTGCACTTAACCATATACTTGTACCTCACAATTGGAACTGAGAAAATAATGATCGTTCCAATTAAATTTCACTTCCTTGAAACTAGGGTACTTAAGAACTTAAGGTCTATGGAATTCAACCAGATCATGCATGAACGCTTGTGATTCATATGGTTGGACGTAGGGGTACCTCACCATTCATCATTAGCATTGTTATCAGGGACCTTTTAGTTGTTATGTGCGCTATCTAGGATTTAGTGGAAATTATTCAAAATCATTGGAATGAACCTTAGAGTCATATCATATGTTACAATTGGTACAACAATTTTAAAGGAGCACACCACATTTTTATTTTGTAACATAAAATGTCTTCTTCTCACAGGAGTGATTCTCCGTCCAAGTCCAATGGAGTACATTAGCTTGTGCCTCACCAATATAGAGTGGCATATGCTCATCCTGATGAGTACATACCCAACTTCATCTTTATCCTACATCAAGATGAACAGTTGTAGTGGCATGGCATGAAGGGCAACATCATGTTATCATCCAATCAATCTATTCCTGTAATGCTCCAACAAACACTGATACGATTAGGTCTTTAGGAACTTCATGCTAAGTATGTTGTGCAAGATACTGATGCTAGGGATTATCATTCCACTAATGCACAATGTATTAGGGATTACCAATTAGAATAGTGACATGAATTTGCAAAGGAAAAATGGTTTAATGATTCCTCATTCCTGCTATGCCAAAAAGATGGTGGAGGACCCTTCTCTGGGGGTTTTTCATTCAATGAAACTCCTCTTTTTAACTTTAGTGAAGGAGGTCACAACCAGAACCTACAGTCCATAATTCACAATCCTAGTTCTAACAAGAATGGATCCAATGACAAAGGAGGATCCAAAGAGACAAGTCAAGGTAGGTATGCAGACAAGAAACAAGATCATGATCATGGTTAGGATCATCGAAGAGGGGGTAGCAGGCATCGTGATGGTGCTAGTCCTCCTTCCTCCTTACCTTTATCATCATCTTATTCTTCTTTTGGCTTTGACTGCAACTGTAGGAGGTGCGACCATGATGAAGGTGACCGATGGGATCGAAATGATGGAAGGGACTATTAGGCGAGGCAAGACCAACAGCGTGGGTAGTCAAGAGAGACCTATCGTAATGAACAAAGGGGTAGTAGAGGGCATTCTAGGCACCAAAATCATGACCTCGATGAGCCTTTGCTTGCTACCCAAAGTATGCTAAACATTGCAAAGGTAGTAAGAATTCCTGTAAGGGATATTAAGGATAGTCAAATCAAACAACTAGATATGAACAATATTCCTCAGTTTGAAGGAGGATACAACTCAAATTTGCAAAATCATCTCCAAGCTTTTCAAGATGCATGTGCCTTGTAGAATATAGAGAATGAGTGGCAAAAGCTTAAGTTGTTTCCAAGGACACTCATTAAAGAAGCAAAACACTTATACTAATCCTTAGAATCGAAATCTATCAAATGATGGAGTACAATGCTTGAATTCTTCAATGACAAATATCAAACGTACTCGTGAGTGTCCAAATTGAGGAGGCACATCCAATGATGGAAACAAGGGACTCATGAACCCTTGGATATCACCATTGGCCAATACTATTTCTTATTGCACAAATGTCCCAACCATGGTTATTCTTAATTGGACCAACTTTGCTGCATTATAGATAGGCTTCGATCAAAAACAAGGAGAACCCTTGGCGTTTATGTCCAAGGGTGATTGTTAGAATTAAGCGCCTATCAGATCCAAAGTTGATTGTGCAGGTAGCTAAAGAGAAGGGCGAATTAAGAAAATGAGAAAGTACAAAAGAATATAATCACGATCCTTTCATTCACAAGAGGGAGGTTTGATTTTGTGATAGTGAGGAAGAACCATCACTTGATGAGGTGATAAATAGAAAAACCTTGCTATTTCAAAAATTTCAATCTGAAATTATAGCTAAGGTTGATCAATTATGAGACTCCATAAAAATCATATTTCAAGCTATCCTAAAAATTACTGAAGAGCCCAAAAAACAAGGTTGTGATTGTAAGCGCGGGAGGCATGAGGAAGCTAAACATGCCATTCAAAGAGGTAAAGGCAAGATTGCTATAATAAAGGAAGTTGCAAGAATCGACTCAGATGATGATGGTGGATGTCACATCTACCATTATGAACATCCCAAGGGATGTTGTGTTGTTGTGTCACACTTATAGGAATCTAGGATGTATGCCTTGAATCCATGACTAGCGCAAAAGCAAACATTGAGAAGATTATCTTATCCTCAAGGCAATTTTAGACAATTCCACCAGCCACAACAGTATTATCCAAGTGGAACTTCACTACAACCATATGAATAGTATCAATAGTGGTAGTAACCACAGTCATGAACACTGGTACCGCTGTGGCAGTAATACCCTTATAGATAGCCTAATCCATATGGGTACTACGTTCAGCAACCCTTGTCTCTAAGTGACTCTTCTAGTCATGTTCCTACTTTCTACTCTCACTACCACCCTTTTGATTATTATCGAAATCATTATCCACATGCAAGAAGGGATACATGTTTTACCCTTATCCTCCTCCTATTCTTGCACATCTTTCTCTATCCTTCGCATAGCTACCACCTGCTCCACCTATGCAGGGTGAACTCCTAGCTCAACCGCAACAACGCAATGCCACTAGGGCTATTAATCTACAACTAGTTCATCAACCGAGTGGTTCAGATACTCGATTAAAAAAAGACCTTTCTTCTGATCCAAAAGTCCATCTAAGCCCTCAAATACACCTACGATTGGTGACCTTGTTTCTTCACCTTCCTCTGTATCAAATTCCTTTGAGTCCCCTTCAAACCAAATACCCCCAGGATTCATACTATTATGCTTACTCATGTCGTATCTGATTGAATCCATGTTGGCAACCTTCCTAGGAAATTAGCTGATCCTAGAAGTTTTCTTATTTATTTACATATTGTTAAGAATGAATCATGCAAATCTCTTCTTGACTCACATTCTAGTGTCAACCTAGTTTCTCATGAGATGTATACTACATGGAACTTGCCTCCTCTAAAGAAGAGAATATCATATTAGAATTGGTTGACCAATCCACCACTATTCCATTGGGACTGATAGAAGACATTGTGACCACTATCTATGGGTGGTCTTATCCTGTTGATTTCCTAGTGATCAAGGTGGAGAACTATAAAGGGGACTTCCCAATCATCATGGAAAGGGCATGGCTAAGTACTATTGATGTAAGCATGGGCATCAAAGATTTTTCTTTAAAAATATCTTCAAAAAATGCATTTGAGAAGATTAAGAAGAAGTGAGTTCCATGCATTGGTATAGTGATATAGGGTGCAATTATGTGCAAAAACTCAGGTTGGTGAAACACGCATCCATATTTACATGCAAGTAGTGTGCACTAGAAGCCAATATTCAAAGGTATCTGTATGTAGCAGCCACAAAACAAGAGGGTACCCAATGACTAACTACTAATTTTGAAAGTAGTATACCTTACATGGAACTGACTGAGAGCCTGACATGTGCATATGTCGTAGGCATAGATGAACTAGAGCAAGTTCATCACCAACTCTTTGATGATGCAAATGATGATACCTATTGGGAAGAGTTGGAAATTCTTAAAAACTTTAAGCAAGAGCCCCTTGAACTAAAAACACTACTAGATGACATAGAATATGTGTTCTTAAAGAATGGAAAGCTAGTCATCATGAATGAAAATCTTGCTCTAGAATAGAAAAAGATGTTGTTAAAAGTGGTTGAAAAATGGTCAGAAGCCTTTGCTTAATCATATCCGAAATTCACAAGAATTGATCCTTGGATATGCCAACATTGTATCTACATCGATTTGGCTATGAAGCCAAAGAGACAACCATAGAGATGATTAAATCCCAAACTGAAGTAGATCATCAAGGAGGAAATTGAATAGCTCCTCAAGGTGGGGTTCATCTATCCTATAGCGGATAGTGAGTGGGTTAGTCCACTCATGATTGTGCCAAAGAAGGGAGGCAAGTGGCGGGTCTACATTGATTTTTGGCTGCTAAATATGGCAACATTCAAGGACCATTTTCCATTACCATTTGTTGATCAGGTATTAGACACAATATCTAAGCATTTTTATTATAGTTTTCTGGATGGCTATAGTGGCTATAACCAAATCTAGATCGCACCAAAAGAATAGGCCAAGAAAACATTCACGAGTCCCTGGGGGACTTTTGCATATCAAAAGATGCCTTTTGGCTTGTGTAATGTCCCTGCTACATTCCCACGCTTGGTCCTAAGCATTTTTCAATAGTAGATCAGTAATAGTGTGAAAGTCTTCATGGATGATTTCTCCACCTATGGAGATATATTTGAGTAAGCCTTAGATTGCCTTAAGCAAGTGCTAAAAAGATGTGTGGAAACAAACCTTCAGCTTTGTTGGAAAAAGAGTAATATGATGGTCCAGGAAGGCATTGTATTAGGACACAGAATATCACAAGTAGGAATTGAGGTAGATTCTAAAAAAAATAAGGGTTATTCAAGGAATAACCTACCAACTAGAAACTATCAAAGATGTTTGATCATTCTTTGGACATACTAGCTACTACCAGCAATTCATAGAGAATTTCTCTAAGATCACAAAATTGTTGGTTAGGCTAACAAAGAAAGATGCACCATTTTTCTAAACCATTGAATGTAAAAAAGCATTTCAGCAACTGAAGGAGAAACTTCTAGAAACTCTAATTTTACAAGCACCTGACTAGTCCAGACCATTTCATGTTATGACGGATGCATTAAATTATGCCTTCGAAGCTGTGCTTATGCAGGTAGATGACAAAAAAGTCCATATTATATCCACTGCGCAAACTGAAGTATTGTGGGTGCACAATTGAACTACACCACCATAGAGAAAGAATTGATGGTAGTGGTGTTTCCTCTGGAGAAGTTCAGGCATTATGTGCTTGGATACAAAGTTTTTATGCACATGGACCATAGTGCCATTCGGTTCTTGATGAATAAGCCAATGGTGAGCCCCCATGTTATACGGTGGCTAGTGATCTTACAGGAATTCGATCTGACAATGGTAGATTGAAAGGGCACTAAGAATGTGGTCGCTGATCACTTGTCTTGGTTGCGATGAGACAACAAAGAGGAAGAAAGCCCATTATCTGATCTATTTTCTAATGAATTCCTCTTTGTTCGGGCTATAACTGAACAATTGCCCAATGAGCCTAAATGGTACGATGACATTCTCACCTATCTTCTCATCTAAGAGATGCCACAAGGGTTGGACCACCAAAAGAAACAAAAGTTTCTTCACCAAGTAAAATGCTTCATAGAGATCAATGGACATCTCTACAAGGTGTGCGTCAATGGCCTGGTTCATTGGTATGTCTCTAATACTAATCAACTGTGCATTCTTCAAGATGCTCATGAAGGTCCTTGCATAGGCCACTATGTTGGGAGATGCACGACCATTAAAATCCTAATGACAATATGTTATTAGCCAACACTCTTTAAGGATGCTCATCAATATGTCTGCTCTTATGAACACCGCCAATGAGATGCTGGAATGACTGCTCAAATAGAGGAACCTCAACAATGGATTCAACTACTAGAACCCTTTGACATCTGGGGTATTGATTTCATGGGTTCCATCACACGTATGTCAAATGAAAAGGTGTACATCATAGTCATTGTTGACTATTGTATGAAATGGGTAGAAGCAGCAGCCGTCACTAACTATACATCTTCTACTACTACTTGGTTTGTACAAAAAAATGTTGTAAATAGGTTTGGTGTGCCACGTGCATTAATTTCTAATAATGGAACTCACTTTACAGGAACTACTTTTAAGAAACTTATGCAATGCTTGGGGGTTGAACATAAACTCACAACACCTTATCACCCCCAAGCCAATGATCAAGCTAAGGTTCCCAATAGGGAAATCACAAAGATACTAATGAGACCTGTTAGCAAATATAGGAAAGATTGGAGCACAAAACTCAATGATGCCCTCTGGGCCTACCACTTAACATGGAAACTTCCTATAGGCTATTCTCCCTATGAGCTGGTGTATGGAAAATTACCAAAACTTCCTATTCCATCTGAGCTCTGTACACTTTTAATAGCCTATGACCTTGACCTTGACTTAAGTCTAGCCTAAAAAGAAAGATTAATGACTCTCAACTTCCTAGAAGAAAATTGATTGGTGGCCTTATCATCTAACAAGTTTCACAAGGCATTCAACAAAAAGCACGATGACATTAAAATCATAAAATTCAAACTTCAACTAGGAGATAAAGTTCTCTATTAGAACCCCACACACGTACCTCAATGAACTAAGTTTTAGACATTGTGGAAAGGACCTTATATAATTTATGAAACTTTTTCTTTTAGGGTCATGATGATCTACAAACTTGAAAGACCAAACAAGAAATAGCTAGTCAACATACAACAAGTCAAACCTTTCCACAAGCAGAAGCCAGCTAATGTAACAAACAGTCTCATTGGATGATCAACCATGCTCAATATTTGAAATCTCCTCCTTTTAACTTAGTTGTGGGGGAGATGACCATCCGTGCTAACAATATAAGTAGCTCCTCAGTTTTTCCACTTTTTCTTTTTCATGTTTTTGTTTTATATCTTGTTATTTTTACAACTTTTTGTTTTGCACATTCTTTATTTTACACATTTTTATTTTCATGTTATTAATCTTTTCTAATTTTTTGTTTTACACCATTGTTAGTACGTTTGCTATTTCTTGAATATTTTATACTTTCTTTTATATTTTCTTTTATTCTATTGTGATTTTCCAACTTTTTATTAATAAGTGCCAGGCATAGTGGTAATTCATTGCTTGATGGTGGTATGTACTATTCAATTATTTAATTATTGGTGTCTGAATTCTAGCTTTAAATTTTGTTACTAATAACTAGGACATGGTTTCTTTTTTATGAAATAGGCAATAAGTCCACAACATCCACCCATCCACAAACTCTATGGTTTTCTTTCTTTTGGAAATGTGCAGTATCTTTTTCATTAATAAAACTTAATGAACTTGTGACTTTGGTAGTTTCTAAATTTGGAAAGAATTCAAAGGTTTATACATGGTGTGACTTCAAGGGGATTCAGTATTCTTTATGCTTTTTTGCTTGCTTGGGTGCATGTGTGTTTTCATGGATTTCTTACCATTCTGTGTCGACCTATAACAGGAAGTTGAACAAGTCTTTGCATGATGTGGTTTCCATCATAAAAAAAAAAACAATCAAAATTCAAAGCATACCCCTTAGAAAAAATAAATGTGNGCTCTTGTGCCTTCACAACCATAGATTCTTTTTCCATTAAAATATTTCAACTGTTCCATGGAGTGGCCAAATGTGCCAACAGTTTTGGTCTAGACTAAAGATGGATTTTAACAAGTCATTTAACCACAAACTTCATAAGGGACTTTATATTACCTTAATCAAGAAATCCATTCCACTCTCTCTCATCCATCTATGCTTTCCATGTCTCACCTCATTGTCGATTTCATGTTCTTGTTTGATGTATTAAAACTCTTAAGTAGTTTCTTCCAAGGTTTTGTATTTAACTTTCCGTAACCATTAATCATCAACGGGACCCATGGACTCCTCCATTTGAAGTTATGCAAGGGCAATAAAAGGCCTATGCCTGCTTTGGGGAGGACCCACTTGCATATTTTTTGGTTGGGTTAGTTAAGTTTTTTACCCTTAGACATTCTTACAATCAAATTATTTTGTTTTCCCCATTAATGACATCCAATTGTGCACATCTTCACAACATTTTTCAGTGAAATCCTCTTTTTATTTGTTGTGACTTCTTGAATCCTCTTCAAGCATTTCATTGCATTTGAACTTTTCAAAATCTAATGGTTCACTTATTCATTTTACCTTATTTTTCAATTTTCCACTAACACTATTAACAAAACCAATCCACCATAAGCACAACCTAGCCAAGTGTAACCATTGATGAGATAAGGTACTTCAAAGTTATATGTTACACATTGCACACTAATCCATAATTTTGTTGTGATTGTAGGTGGGAAGCATGGATGGAACGTGCAGACTAAAAGCAGAACTATCTTCGCAAAGGAAGTTACAACACCACCACATGACAAGTGATGGGACGTGATATCGCATGGGCCACGATATCGCGTATTACTTTAAATGCGATATCGCGTACGCGATATCGCAACGTGCCACCAAATCTATAAATAAGAGGCGGCTCTCCCTTGTTTCTCCAGCTAGATCTAGACCGTAGTGAAACTCTAGCAGTTTTTCCTCTCCAGAGATAGAATAATTTCCATGTGCCTGCAGCAGGAGCTCCAAAGTGAACGAATCTTTATTCGAGAAAATATTGTACCTGAACACAAATTTGTGTACGGAAATAAAGACGAACTTTTGGATAAACCTTGCAGTGCATGGACTAAGCTAAATAGGAATTTACTTATTGTTATTTACTGTTCATCGTTTAAATGCTTTATTAGTTAATTAAATCTCTCTTAACCCTTCTCCCATAGTTAAGTGCATTCAGTATGACCACTTTGAGCACATGTGTTACACTTGGTAATCCCAGTAACGACTAGCGTTTGGTAATCCCTAAAGGTTGCATTGGTTCAGGGTGTGAACGGTAAGTGGGAACGGATGCTGATGCTAGGTTAATTAAGGCTTAGTTAGTTAGTTAAAGTTAGTTAATTAGTCTCTTCACCCTTTACCTCATTCGCATAGGAGATAAAACATAAAAGATATAAAAATCATATACCTCAGACTTACTTAATCATACAACCGTGACAAATACAAGTAAGTCTGGGAAGATAACGAATGATTAACCTTAAGTGTTCCATAAGGCGTGTAGGCACTTAGTCTACGGAGTTTGACCGGATCGTGCGTGTAACGCTCATATTCATATGGTTGAGTGTAGGGGTACCTTGCCACTCATTAACAAGGGCCCTTCATGATCATTAAATCTTCTCTCTTGCTCTTTAGTTACCAAAGGAGTTAGATGTTAGTTTTGTCCAGGGTGATTCACTTCTTTTGTTATGAACACCCAATTTTGTAAATGATTGTAATTCCATACACTCAGGCACTTAGAGTCTATCTATTTCATCTGAGTTAGTTTTCATATCAGTCAATAATCCCATACCTTCCCAATATTTTGTAAAGAACTTGTTCCTCCTCCTCTTCACTCAAGGACAAGTTTTTATTTAGTCATGGTGGTATGATGATTCATGTTTTGATCTGCTCCAATATCAAATACCTAATGTCGGAGCCCAAGATGTGATGTCAAATATCCAATATCATGGGGTATAAGCCAGCTTATAAATATAGCACTTGGACACACAATTTTCATCTAGTTTTTATCATAGCATAGTGAAGCTCTTATAGTTTTTTTTTCTAGAGTTTAAATATTTTTGAGTGCCCGTAGCAAAAATCTGAGTGTGTATGGATCTTTTTTCGAGCACTAATGTACCTTAGCATAGCAGTGTGATGGGAATAAAAATGAACCCTTTTGATAATCCTTGTAGCATTGATAATAGATTAATCTTTCTTTTAATGTATTTAATATTCATGCACTTCATTTTAATGTGCTTTAATTAAGCAATTAATTTCTAGTTGTTATGAACACGAGCATGATCACTTCGAGCATACATGTAGCACTTGGTAACCCAATAGCATCATATGCGTTCAGGATGTGTCTGGAGAGTGGAAATGAGTACTTATGTTAGGCCAGCTAGGTAGTAGATGAATTAGACCTTAAATTACTCTACCTTTCATTCTAGTTCTAGGAAATTAAACTTATAAAACATAAAATGATAAAAATCACATACCTCAGTTGCACTTAACCATATACTTATACCTCACAAGTGGAACTGAGAAGATAATGATCATTCCAATTAGATTTCGCTTGCTTAAAACTAGTGTACTTAAGAACTTAAGGCCTACAAAATTCAACTGGATCACACATGAACACTTGTGATTTGTATGGTTGGGTATAGAGGTTGAAGCACCACCAAATCTGGGCTCTTAGGTCTCAACTAGAAATTTGGCTAAGTGTCAAAACTTGGAAAATGTTTTCTAAGTGTTGAGACTATGCTCCCCACTATTGGGACTATGCTCTAGAGTGTAGTTAGCATAGTTAAAACTAATAGTTAGGATTTGAAAAATTTCCCAAGTGTCCTAACTACACTCCCCTTACTGGGACTACACTCCAGAGCATAGCTAGCATAGTTTGTACTCTAATGACCAGTTTTGCAGATTTTTCCAAGTGTCAAGCCAAAGGTTGTTGATCATGGTTGGGATGGAAGAAACAATTTGGCAAAATTTGTAACTTCTAGCACTATGCTTCCTACTACGCGCTAGAGCGTAGTTAGTGTAGTTAGCACTAAGGACATTAATTTTTCAAGATTTCTCTAAGTGTTTGGGCTATGCTCTCCTTGCCTCCTTGCCAAGACTACGCTCTAGAGCATAGTTAGCATAGTCTACACTAGGCCTTATTTTTTTGGCAAATTTTCCTAACTCTTAGTACTATGCTCCAGAGCATAGTCTGCATAAACTACCTCTAGCACTAGCCTGCATCTCAGCTTCAACATTCCTTTGGCAAGTAAGATCAGCAAGTTTTGTCTCTGTTGCATCCCTCGTTCGTCCCCAAATTGTACTTATGCTCAACACCACTCAAGAGAGTGGGTAGCATAGTCCTGGAGTGTAGTCTCCAAAACTGCATTATTTTGCATTGTTCTCAGGTACATTGCAATTTTTTCAACACTCACACATGCAGTCTTGGCAACATGGTCACAGTTTGGCAATCTCACAAGGTCCATTAAAGCACATCAGCAAAACACCATTTTGCATTAGTGGGAGCATAGTTGGGGCTAGCGTAGTCCTAACTATCCCTCTACCACGTGATGCCTTATCCATGACTCATGCTAACCTTAGGCCTATAAATACCCCAACACTTCACATGTTTGGGTTGGCATTTTGGCATTTCAATTGGCATTTTGAAGTAATCACTTGGCACTTTCAGCATTTGGCAAACTCAAAGCACACTTAGCACTTCAGGTAGACACCATTGCACATCATCACAGCACCGTTGTACACTGCCTAACGCACCATATACCACCATAACCTACAGGACATAATGGCAACCAACCCAGCAGGCTCAGTTCTTCGTAGCTAGACACCCTGAGACTGTGACTATGCTACCTACTATGCCTGTTTGCACACCATGTATCTCCTAAATGTTTCTTTGCAGTTAACTATGTTCCCCCTGTTTAAGGTGGTGCCTTTCTCTCTTGCTCACATTCTATGCATTTTTTCCATTTTCTCCTACATTTTAGCATTCTACTTGCATTTTTCATTGTTTATGCACATATTTTGCACATTTGCACCTTCATTTTCGTGCCCAAAACCTTCACTATGCTCACACCCATGGGCACCATGGACATCACAAAACACTATGTAAACTCCTTTGACACTCTTTTCGTCATAACACCTGTAAGTCCTAGTTTGATTGATATGACCATTCTAGGCACCTTGCCTTTATTCCCAGTAGGCCCTCATGCAAATGTGAAGTCAAGGTTGTATGATCATGGACCTCTCGGAGTACCATTCCAGCCTTCAACATTTTCAATTGCTACAGTTTTCTGGCGCTAGACAGAGGGCCTTCGTCATTTTCTTCTTCAATCATCCCTTAGTTGTTGCTCTATGTGTTCTCTACACCCTGTGTAGATTGGTCCCCACTATTGGTTCCCCTAGAACCCTGCTTGACAACACCAGAGTGTTTACACTTAGGCAAATTCTAGGCATTCAACAAAGTGTAGCTAGCTCCAACGTAGTTAGCATAGTCCCAGAATTAGTCATTTTTTTCAACAACTTACACTTAGTGCATTTTTTACACAACCATTTTTTTAGTAGTTTAATACTTAGTTACTTTTCTGCATTTTCACACTTAGCTATTTTTCTCTTATATTTTGCTTCAACAACTTTTTTCATTTCTCCTTACACCATGAACCCCAAGTAGCCTTTGACCTCCGCTTCAAGTGCAGTGGTTGTTCTACTTGTTCAGTGAGAGATCCTAATTGACCCTCCTGGGGCTATAGGTCCTACCCTAGTGCAAAGGGAATCTTTTAGACAACACAACTTGCCTTTTGAGGTCACAATGCTCAACAACAAGCAATACAACTTCGTTTGCGCAAAAATCCATGTGGGTTTACCCTTAGACTACCAAGAAATGAATGCCAAACATAGTTATGAGCTCATCCATCACAATTCCAATTTTGACTTTATCCTGCTCATGAAAGACTACCAATGGATGCTGGACAACCTTATTCGCAATATGGGCTATGAGGCATGGAAAACCTATGAGGAGGCCCTTTAGGAGGAGCTGGACATGTTTGAGGCTCAATTCGAGCAGGATGACTTATTTTATGCCTCATTTTAGCAAATAGTCTTTGCTTTCACTCCTCTAATGTCCCATAGCCCGATGTTGTTACCTAGGTCAACGCTTATGGTGGTAATTCACCAAACACAGCAAATGCACTAGGATGTTGCTCTACCTTTTAGCTTTTCCTTTAGCATGCCCTTAACTATCCTTTGTAGCATATCTAGCCTCTTTAGCCCATTTAGCCTATTTAGGTCATCCAACCTTTCGTGGTAGTAACTGTTGCACCTACGAAACCCTATGTACACACCATGCATGTTCCTCCCCCGTCATACAAGACTCAGGTGTCGTTCATCCCCCTATCATGTTGGCTTCCTTTATAATGGTCCAAACCACAAAACCATCGTGGGGTCTAGGCATTATGCCCATGGCACAACCCATGCAACAAGCATCATGCATGGTCACAAAACGTAGAGTCAGGTCGTGGGCCACCCAACAACCATAGTGGATGGCACCATGCACATAGCCTATTACAACTACACCTGGCTTGGATTAAGGATTTTAGCTTATTCAAAGCCTTACTAAAGAGGTTAAGCAGCTCAAGGCCACCTCCTCTAAAACTATCCATGTGATGCACTTCTACCAGGATGATCTAATCAGTCTTGTAGTCCCACCACTGGCACTGCCTACTAGGGTCCTACTACCCCAATTCACCAAATACAACAATGAAGGAGACCCTAATGTCCATCTGGTGACCTTCTAGTTAGAATACCTCCTACTGTAGGCATGACCACATGTAATCATCTGTGTGTTCACCATGTCCTTAACGGGTAAGGCATTAGATTGGTACCGTGTTCTCCCCAGGGCCTCCATCACTTCTTTGGAGGAATTGCTCAACCAGTTTGTCACTCACTTCAAGTACAACTTAAAGCCTGAGGAGACCCTGGATCAGTTGATGTAAGTCAAGCAGGGAAACTTAAAGCCTGTGCAAAACTTCATTCAATGATGGAGCGCATCACTCAACGAGATTCGCAAGCCCATCACAGAAACACACATGTTGGCCATCTTCAAAGGCATAGTAAATGACTTCATCAAGTTAAAACTGTATTACCTTGCCTCGCGATCCTTGAGCATTTACTCAAACCAAGAGCATTCAGGATGCTGTAGAGGCTAGAAAGGATTTAACCTACGTGGCCTACACAAACCTACATGCAAAGAAAGAAAAAGATAAGAACAAAGGTAAGCAAGTAACCACAACCATTACAACAATGGCTAATGAGGCTAAGCCAAGCAACACCAAACTGACGGCCAAGCCACCTAAGGCCCTAACCAACAACAACAAGGCAGTTGGCTATAGTGCAATGGCAAAAAACTAGCCTACATCATTAGTGGCCATGACACCTGCTACCATAAGGCCTAACTTTGGGGGTAAGGATCACTTAAAGTACACACCATTGTCCATTAAGCGATTAGAGCTCTTGGACCAACTACTTCATGCTAGACGCATCTAGTACAAGCATATGTCTAAGGATACTCACAAGAAGCATGATTGATATTGTGAGCTCCTCAAGAATCCTTTGGCTACATTTCCTATCGAGCCTTCAATCCCTAAGCATTTCAAATTGGATCGATTTTGCCAATATTACCAATTGCAAGGTCATGACACAGACTTTTGCATGGCTTTGCAAGACGATATATAATGCATGATTGATAAGGATGAGTTGGTCCTTCACGCTACCAACCTAGTGTGTCCCCAAAACTAATCAATGGGGGTTTACAAGGATCCTCTCAACACAAGCAGTGCAAGGTACATCATTAACACTATTAGCGTTAGTGATGATTCAAAATCGTCATAGGAAGCATTCGTGGTTCATGCATCCTCTAATGACATTGGGACCTCCTCATCATCAACCAATTCAAGGATCTCTTTCGTTATCAGGGCATCACCTTGAGTGCCCATAATACCCTTTGTGATTATGGCCCTACAACACGTTGTAGCTACAACAACCAAAAACCCTTCATTGTAAGGGTGCTGCAATGTGCAGACTCCTCGCTTGTTGGGAGTCAAGTGATGGAAAATGTGTTAGTCCCTACTTACCCAAGGCATCATCCTACAACCAATACTAACAGGCAATGAAGGTAATCTGGGAGGCCCAACGAGCACCTTGCTAATCAAATGCCTAGGCAACACCAAGAGCAAAGGGCACTAAGCCCACCAAAGTTTGTCCCTTTATCTTCTATCCCAATGGCCCAACCAACCAAAGAGGCCACTCCAACTAGTAACCAACAATAGAGCATTGAGGCTCTAAAGCAAACAAAACAAGCAAAGCCTAAATCTCCTCCATGAGAGATTCGTCTCTTGGGCCACATAGAGGAGATGAAGGCCATGAAAAACAAGGTAGCAGATAGTAGAAAATATTTCCTTGACACATTGGCACAAGTCAAGAAGGCTTTAAAATGAAAAAATACAACATTAAGCTTGTACAACCTAATGATGACTTCCTTTGCTCATCATGAAGCATTATTTTGCATGTTGACCTCTATCCCTGTCATGGAGGACATCCTAGTGGATGAGCAATCCATCCACGCTATGATGTTACCTTCTCCCCCGCAAGAATTGAGTTTAATGCCCCTAGCATTTTGTGATGAGGTGATCAAGGTGGACCCTAAGAAGGATCAAGTCATTACCACACTGATGTTCATCACCATCCACATGGGAGAATGCAGGATCCACAAGGTGCATGTCAATGATGGGGCAGTAAACAATGTCATCCCATACACAGTCGTTGACAAGCTCGGTCTTGCTGATTAAACTAAACCAACAAAGACAACATGCCTTAAATCCTTCAATGGATCATAGATTGTCATAAGGGAACTATCATGATAGCCTTCATGGTAGGGGAGCAATTTTCGACTACCACTAAATTCATAGTCGTTGAGGAGAGGTAAGTTTCAACCTGATCTTAGGTAGGCCTTGGTTAGCCCAGCTGTGGGCCATCTCCTCTCTAATCCATCAAGAAATCCACCTTCCATATGAAGGTAAAGAGGTTATCATACATGGTGACAATGCAGCCCTCCGATCATCAGCAACATTAACATTGAATAGGCATCAGAGGTGGAGTTCCCCAATGACACACCTCCTACGAATGATGAAGGTGAAAAATGCAAAGCATACCAACTTGAAGAGCCAATGGGAATCCTTGACCCTCTTAGAAGATGCTTTAGGGGTAGAGTTGCACTTTGACATAGTTGACAAAGGTCAGGGCGAGTACCGTATCATACCCTCCAAGCCCTATGTGCCCCCTAACCCATACCAAATTGGGAAACAACTACATGACTAAGGCATCTTCTTGGTCTAATAGGCGCAGGGTGCCTACCTACCCCATTTCTGCATGGTTTTCTTGTTTGCATTTTGTTTGCATTTTGCATTAGCATAGGTGGTTGCATTTTTTGCATTGTTTACCTTATTGTGCATTTATTTGTCCTGTTCATTCATTTTTGCTAAGTTTATATTTTTGCTTTAGCATTTAGTTTACACATAAAAAATAGTAAAATGCATAAAAAATCGTAAAATTCAAAAATTACAAAACACCATTGCCTGCCAAGGCCTAAAACTGGTAATCTTATTCCCTTCAACACATGGCCTTAAAAGGCCTTAAACTATCACATGGCCTAAAACTGGCAATTAAATCTCCCTTTATCGCATAGCTCGGAATGACCTAAAACTACCAACATAGCCCATTAGAGCCCTAAACTTGCATCGCATGGCCCACAATGGCCTAAAACTGACAAAACTTTTTCATGATCGCATAGCTTGGAATGGTCTTAAACTATCATTGGGGCACGTAATGGCCTAAAATTATCAAAATGTTATCTATACATGTGGGCCAAAATGGCCTAGAACTAGTAATCACTATAGTTGTATCAACTCATTATGTCATTAATATCAAATGCATAACAAATAAATACAAAAGCCTACTCATCATACACCACATGTAAAAAACAAATCCACTACATCTCATAAAAAATAATAGCATGATCACCCACATTGCATAGAAAAAATACATAAAAATACAAAAATTCCTATTGATAGGGATACATCAAATTCTGCTTAACCGATGAAGCTAGGAGGGGATGGAGGCTCCTCTTCTTCTGTTATGCCGCTGGGGCCTACAACATCATCTAGTCCCTATTGACAACAATAATAACAATGACAGAAGACTATAAGCAAATGTATAATATGCAACCTAACAAAAAAAGTAAAAAAATGAAACAAAGAGCTAACTTGAGAGGGTTCCACATCAACCATGTCTGGAGGCAGGTTATCAAGGCCCTCCTTTAAGCATCCGAGGATCTTGGCATCTAATAGCCACATCCAGTCCTCCTGGCCAAAGTTAACACCTGCAAGGATCTTGTCTTCATCCATGATGGTCCATATGAGTGGCTACATATAAAAGCTACTAGATTAAGTCTCCCCTGAGGGCGTGATAACCTCCCACTTTGGGGAACCACTAACCACTATGTGGCACATGAATATCTTGAAGGCCCAACTCCTGCCAATCGCCTCAACGAACATCTTGAGGTGGTGGGCCTTAACAAACTCTTCCTTGAGTTATTGTAGATATGCATCTCACTCATGCTTATAGTGGTGTTTATGGTCTTTCTATGTATGCCCCCATTTGCACACCTTAGTGCTAAAATTTTTCCAATCTTGGCTTTTTTGGGCAAGCAATTTCATTTGTAGCCTCTGCTCGATTATTTCCTGGGTGGCCTCACTCTTGCCTTGGATCGCTGACTAGTACCTAGCATAATTGATCTCTGCAATTTGCTAAGTATTATCAACCCATGCTTGAGCTAACAAGAAATCATATCGGGACTAGAGGTCCTCAACCTTCATGTTCTAGCTCACCACTATCTCCTGAAGCTTGTGCATGCATTTCCACAAGTGCTCATTTAGGTGCTTGTAACTCCATAATGCTTTTGCATTAGAAAGCACACACTTGCTAACTGCCTTGTACACATGGTGAGATACCTGCTCCACTTCAGGAGGGTACTCAGGAATGGCATCCACCTTTAGCCACCCGATTCAAATCCTACTGAAGCTTAGAACCTGTTGGCATACAACAAGCAAGTCAACATTAGCCACAAACTAAGCATAAAATCGATAAAGCAACATAAGCAAAACAACAACATGCATACCGAGCTCAGGATCCACCTGTTGTATGCAATCTATCATATCCTCAATAATGCCTTCCATGAAGGTAAACTTTTTTTGTGTCTCTACCCATGGCTTCATTCGGTAGGTAGGCGTGGGTGGTGGACCACTGGCAGGTGCATCTGAGGCTGCATAACAATAATACTTAACAATAACTAAATAGCCAAAGATGCAAGATTAATAGAGCAACAACAGATGGAAACTTAAAGCACTTACCAAGTAAGCCCTTAAGTGTGAGTGTAGGGGAGGTCTCCTAGCTACACACCATCAAAGAGGCTAACAAAATCACCCTCATTAGGGTGGAATAGCCCCTCTACATTAAGCTACTAAAAGGTCTTTATGGCCTCATGTAGCTCCTTTCTGTGTGCCTCCTCCTCCTCAGCATGAGGAGGGGCCATCTCTGCTATTGCTATTATCACTACTTTGGCAGCCCTCTCACCTAACTCACAAACATAACATAATAGCATTAGCATAACATAATAAGAAAACATAAAATTTATTAACATGAAAAATATAGAAAAAATGCATCTATATGCATACTAACCTACAATATTTGTGCACAAAGTGGGTATCTTGAGGTAAATTTTCTTAGTGTCTGCCTATTCAACAGCAAGGGTAGCCTCCTTTACCAAGCATGGCCTCTTGATCTTTGACTTAGACGACTCCACCATTTCCATGATATAACAGTTGGCCTTGTTTGCATCCCCAATAATAATTGGGGGACATTCACCCACTCTGTCACAAGAATAATGTGACCATGACTTCCTTAGATGGCCTTTGGTCATAACTGAGCATAACTCATCGATTCCCTTTGGGGGATCCTGCGTGCAAGTGGTTGTAAATAGGTGCTTAACCCAAGGCTTGTATAGTTACTTACAATCTTGCACTACCCAATGCCCACTATCTCAAACCACCAAGAACTTCGCAAACCTTTGCAAATACGCTGCAAAGAATGTAAAGTGTACGTGAGACCTTGCTTGGAGGTTGTAGCGAAGTTTGGTGATCTCTGCTCGTAGTCCAACGACGAGGAAAGAGGCCTAGTTGAACCTCATGCCCTCCTCTAGTACCTCCCTCATCACTCGTGCCTACTCCACCCTAAGGATTTTTCCTTGGAAGAGCAACTTTGGAAATGCACAGGTACAAAAAAGAGGGTAGGGCTCCCAAACCTCAAGCACACGCACATCTCTAATCATAATGCCTTTGTAAGACTAGGTGGCTCTCAGCCACTCCTCGATCTCTCCTTTGTGGTCAACCTCTCTGTTGGCTTTGTCAACAACCAATGGGCCATCAAAGGGGAGGCCAAAGAGGTCAGTGAAGAAGGCATCATTGAGATCCGAGACTACCCTCACTCCGTGCATGCAGGTGACAAATCTATGGGCGTCACTATTAAAGGACACTATAATGGTGACCATTTTAGCCATTGAAATGCTTAGGCTAAGGGCCAAGAAAAGGTCCATCAACCTAGCACTCGTGAGTTGATTGGTCAACACCTCTAAGGTCTGATGGCACAACCAATGTTGTGCTCCCTCCACATCACCATATTTCATGATGAGGGTGGCCTCACTACAGCCTATGGTGACCACTGTAACCTTTCCTAAAGCAACTATAGCTACAACATAGGTAAAAATAATGATAGCATTATGCAAGGGCAAATCAACAAGTGCATGTGAGCAAGCATAAAAGCTAAATGATGAGCACTTATGCGAAACAAACGATGTGCGAGACAGAGGTAGTGGTGCAACTGGCTCCTCGAAATTGGGCACACCATTAGCCCACCCCTCATCAAGCCAACTATAAATATTACACCACTCGAATGCCTTCAAGTACTGGGTGGAATAATTCTTTAGATCATCTCTCAACTGCTCAAGTATAGCCTCCCAAAAGCTCATACTAGAGGACAACACCTCTAGGGCAATGTAGGCCAAGGTAAGAGCCCTTGGCTCATCATGGAGCCCCTAATCATCAACTTCAAATCTGGCATTAATCATGAGCAATTAGTGATTAGCAAATCTAGCATGAGTTTATAGCATGAAAGATAATGCAAAATCATAGGAGCACTTACCCTCTGGCACAATATACCATTCCTACGGGGTTCTGGAACAACGTATGCACGCGTAAAGCGATAAAGAAGGGGTTGCTCCTATTATAATAGGAGAACTTCAGTGTTCCTCAGATCCTAGATAAAGGATGAGTGCCCCTGGGGTCTTACCTTGAACCACCTAGTCTATCATCACTAATCATGGGCTCATTAGACATAAATTTCAATATGTCTCGGTTGGCCTCGGGTATCAATGTCTTGGTGATAGCACTTGCGACCTCCACTGCTAAGTGTGACCACATAATTACACTGAAGTGCTATAGCAGGTATGCCAGGAACTTGAATGCCCTAGGCTGAAATGATACCACCTGTTGATCCACCTTCATATCTGGTGCAAGCATGTTGGGCACAGGCTTGCTCATGCAACAAAGAATGCTGACAAGCTCCACAACGACTAAGATGATCTTTAGCAATATCCTGCAATCATGAGGCAACAAACGTAGCTTTAGTATACGATAGATGCATTTTGGCAAAAATACATTCAACAAAAAATTAACATGAGTCAGCATAAGTTATTAAAATATCCTAAGGCCCCCTGGGTCGTATGGGTATAGGACATCAACATACACATTTGATACACCTAATACTCACTAGGGTAAAGCATGTTTTCATAGCATTAGCATCTCATTTCACATGTTCACACCTTTCACCTTACAATTTGCATGTTCTGGCAATATGACATTAGCATTTTGCATTTCACAAGTTTAAAACTTTTGCATAAAATTTTTGAAAACAAAATTCTAACTCTGGGCTACCTTCAAGAGCGTAGTCTAAAACACAAAAAAAAATTTCTAATTGTCAGCTACACTGTAGCCCTTAAAACTTTGAAAAACATTTAACTACAAGCCATGCTCATGGGGAGCGTAGCCCCCAAAAATTCAAAATATTTGCAAAAAAATTTCTAACTATTCAAGCATCATGCCTCATGCACCCCACACTTCTTTCCATCTTGCACCTCTTGCCACCATGGCCACAGCCCCAGTAGTCGTGCCACTGAGCCACTGAGCCTTCCCCATGGCATTGCCTTACCCTACACTTTATCGTGGCCTCTGCCGCATGTCCTACCTTATAAATAGTCGAAGCTGCCAAGCCCTTGTCCTTGTTGCACACTCATCAAGAAACAAAAAAAATGGTGATAACCTTGCCCTAAGGTGGTTGCCCATGGTCATTGCCAACATTCACGATCTTGGCCAGCACCAAAAAATGCTCAAAAAACAACAAATTAGGGGATAACCCCTGCTATGACCCATCCCTACCTTATGCCATCTTGGTTGTCACTCCATCCTCATCCCTACCTCTACCCTACATTTAGCACAAAAAAACATTTCCAAGAACCATTTACTATTTTCCCCACCCTACGATGTGCCATTTCGATTGCTGCCACAATCCTAGTCCTTATTGAGAGTTCATAAAATATAAAAAAAGGGGGGCATAGAGAAATTATAGTAGAGGCTTGCCATGCCTTAACCTTACAAGCGATAGCCCTAAGTCCATCGCTAAAACCCCAATCCTTTGCTCCATGCCCACCACCCTTCACTTTTTCCTTTTTTACCTAACAACCACATCAACCGCCTCAGTAGCCATGGCTGCCATGACACAAACCTTGGTAGCCATAACTACCACCAAAACCACCAATCACTGACCCTATGCACCATACAAAAGAAAAGTAGCAAAGCCCCACACATGCCTACAACCTTCCCCTCCCCCCTGTGGCTACACCAGTCACCATAGCGGCCATGACCACAGGCACCACAAAATAAACCCAAGCCCCAAACGCCTAAGTGCAGAAACTGAAAAAAGAGACAAAAGCAACAAAAAGAAGGTGAGCATAGTCAAGGTACCTGGCAGTGAGTGGCACCCTTCACTCCTCCACACATGTCCACAGCAGGCATCCTAGGACTTGCTTTCCCTCATTCACATTGGCTAGGTAGGGGTGCTAACGTCCACTTTAGTGTGACACTTTGACAACTACATTTTTGCAACTATGCTACACTCTTGAAAGCTTGCATTTTCATCTTTGACAATGACAAATTTACCAAAGGTAAAATGCACTTTTATACCCATGGGAACCACTTAATTTTTTACCTACTTGGGACTACGCTCAATAGTGCAAAGAGTAATTAGGTGTGAGCATAGTCATTAGAGTTAGAAAAATTTTAGATTTCTCTTATTGTCTTTGGACTTAGAAAAAATTTGAATTTTTCTTGTCATCTAATGGGCATCCAAGCCATTTTCACTTTTCTGACACACTAAAACTTCTTCCAATGATGCATTTAGAACATATCATGGTTCGCTAAGCTCTTAAACTGAAGTTCCAATGTCCACTAAGACCTTAAACCGGCAAACCACCACCCACTACAACATTAAACTAACAACCTTGATGGTCTACTAAGACCTTAAACTGGCACTTCATAATTCGTTAAGACCTTAAACTAGCAACCTCATGGCCAGCCAAGGCCTAAAACGGTTCCATACACCCCTTATCTTTGCATACTTAGGCAAGATTTTATCACATTTTGTTCTTTAACTATGCATATTGCTCTCATGAAGACAGGTGTGGCTTGATAATTTTTTGGTTGTTTGTGTAAGATTATTGCAGGATTCACAACATGACTATGTAGAAGCATCTTCATTCACTGCTGGTCCTCACTGGGTCCCATGGTGATCTCACATAATGCATTGACCTCGAATGCCTAGACTTTGAGCCCATAGCCTATGATGAATACATAACATCTATAGAGGCACCGTTAGACTAGCCAGACCATCTAGTTAGGCTCTAGATCTAAAGGCAAGTGACTTCATCGAGGATCCCCTTGTTGAAGTCCCTGTAGCAATGTCTAGTGGTGAGTTGAAAACATTGAAACTTAGTTCTTTGTTAGAGCCTCAACATGCCCAAAACATCATGAAGGTACTAAATGAAAACATCAAGGCATTCACATGATCTTATGAAAACATGCCAAGCTTAGATCTTCACATAGTGCAACACAACATAATCCTCAATCCCAACATAAAACCAGTTAAGCAAAAAGCTTACAAGGTTAGGCCTGAGGTGGTGTTGGCAGTCTATGATGGAATCACTAAGCTCTACAAATTTGGTTTCATCTGAGCTACTGACTACATAAACTGGGCCTCCAACATTGTGGTTGTACCCAAGAAAAATGGAAGTATACATATTTGCATAGAATTCCAAGACCTGAACAAGGTAACCATTAAAGATGATTTTCCATTGCCTAATATTGATCAACTGGTCGATACTACAACTGGCCACACCTTGTTGTCCTTTATGGATAGGTTCTCAAGGTACAACCAGATTTGGATCAACGCAGAACACCAACTCAGTACTACCTTCATGACACCTTGGGGTATATTTTACTACACAATGATGTCCTTTGAATTCAAGAACACAAGAGTGACTAATCAATGAGCCATGACGTACATCTTTAATGATTACCTATTAGGTCTACTCAATGATTATGTTGACGATATAGTGGTTAAGTCTAAGGCATCACACAACCACGCAGATGATTTAGACCTTGTGCTTAAACATTGCCTAAAGCATGAACACTAAATCCTAAGAAATGTTTCTTCGATGTCAAGATAGGCCACATGCTAGGTTTCATAGTATTCAAAGCAGGCATACATGTAGATCCCAATAAGGTTAAGGCCATTATCAACTTAGCACCACCATTTAATCTTAAGGAGCTACAAGGGTTACAAGGTAGATTGCAATTCATACGATGGTTTATAGCACGGTTGGTCAACAAGTTGCAACTAATGCAACACTTTCTCAAAAAGGGAGTCCACTTTGAATGGATAGCTCAATGCCAAGAGGCATTTGACAACCCTAAATAAGAGTTGGCTCAACTTTCAATGGTCTACCCTTCACAAAGAGATAAACCATTTTACATTTACCTTGCTACCTCAAACACATCCATCGCTTTTCTATTGTGCCAAAAGTGAGACAATGGTACAAAGGTCCCTGTATACTACCTAAGCCATGCATTAGTTTCCTATGAAGCAAAGTACAATGATGTGAAGAAGACTTGCCTCACCTTAGTCTTTGCACTCAAGAAGTGAAGGCATTACCTTTTTCTCACCCAAGTCAGCATCATCTACAAAAGAAATGTACTCTCAGCCATTACAATGAATATCTATGAGAGTAGTCGCATTAAACATTGGAAAGTAGTAACTACAAAGTTTGACCTACATTACATTGCACAAGCATCAACCAAAGGTCAAGCAATAGCTACACAACTCACAACTTACCCAATCGATGATCAAGCAACGATAGATCTGGAATTTTTAGATGAGCATGTCACTAGCATAAGTCAAGTGCCTGAGAACTTCGAGGCTCTTTTACATTTCGATGACACTTCAACCTCCTAAGGGGGTAGTGTAGTGTTCAAAAACATCAGTGGCTAGAACACCGAGAGGTTATCAGGCACACAGTCTAACCCCGAATCTATGTGAGGGTCGTGCTAGAGAATAGAAACAAGGTGCTCTAAACAATTTGGTCAATCAGACAAGGACTTACGCAGTGTCCAATAACCATTTGTGAATAGTAATTTTAGAATGTAACATGTGGAGGTTGGAATGAAAGAGAACGTATCACTTGCAACAGTAAAAACGTATCAAAGTATGTAACCTAGACAATAAACATAAACGAATACATGAAGATGCAACATATACACTATAGTAAAATAGAATGAGAGTTTGGGTAAGGAGATGCATTGCTCCAAAATCAGGGGATCCGATTTTTGTTTGAATGATGGATGTGCACAATTAATGTGCAATGTTAGACAAGCACAGCTAAGCAACAAAACTATATGGTCACAGCTCCTGGGATGCTACGGACATGGTGCGGGTAGGCATAAATAAGCTTATGCTTGCCAGACTAAGAGTTGCTACGCTGGAGTGGGAGAGAGATTTGGGAGACTCCAATGCTAAGATTCACCACTCATCACCCTTCTACTCACCAATCTTCTTACCCCCCTCTCCCAAAATTGAAAGCTTTGTGCTTAAAAATGCTCACATCTAAGGAATGCCAACCACTTGGAAATGCCAATGGTCAAGGAATGCCAATTGCTGGGGAATGCCAACAGTCAAGGAATGCCAATCCTTGGGGAATGCCAACAGTCAAGGAATGCCAACCCTTGGGGAATGCCACCCACTGGGGAATGCCAACTGCTGAAACATTAGGGTTCCAAGGGTAGTTATAGGGCTAGGTTTAGTTCAAAATGCGGATTAGGTGGCATGTGGCAATGCAATGGATGGGACCACATTATCTACTATGCTCGTCCCATGTTACGTGCGAGACACAGCATGCTTGCAGTGTCAAGCTAGCTACATTGTGCTATGCTGCATAGCTCGAAAACTGTGGTACGTTGTGCTCGCTGCTACGCTGCTACGCTGCTACGCTACGCTGCACAACGTGACATGATGCTACGTTGCGCTATGCTACACAACATGACATGGTGTTATGCTGTGCTATGCTACATAGCGTGACATCTGTGCAAAAAGTGTCATCATTATGACACTTATAAAAATTTTGCAAATATGGCAGTTGAAGCTGACTACACCCAACACTTTGGAAAAATTTTGGCAAAGTGCCATTGTTTTGACACTTAGTCAAATTTTGCAGTCATGATGTTGAGACCCAAAATTTTGTGGTGTTTCAAGTAGTGTTGTTGCTGTAATCACATTCCCCTCTAGGGAGATTCGACCCTTCACATATTGTTTCACATTTCCATGCACTAAGAACGTGGTAGAATATCATTTCATAATGTCACAACTATCGTTTCATATGATCACAACTATCGTTTCATACTTGACAACATAGTGTCTCATTTTGGTTTACCCATGATCATAGTCATAGACAACAAGCCATAATTTAGTAGTGTTGAAACCAAAGCCTTTTGCGAATGCTTTGGAATCAAACTTTCCTTTTCGTCGCTCTACTACCGACAGGTGAATGGCCAGGCGAAGGCCATAAACAAGGTCATCATCAATCTCTTAAAAAATATGCTTAGTAACAGCAAACGGTGATGGCACAAGTAGTTGATCTATGCACTTTAGGCCTACCATATGACATGAAGAACTGCAACAGGTAAGACACCATACAGTTTGGTTTATGGGTCTAAAGGCATCTTGCCTCTTGAATTGTAGGTCTCATCACTCTAAGTAATCCTCTCAAGCTTCATAAACAAGACTCAAAATGACAAGTTGAGAACCATGGACCTTGACTTGATAGAGGAGGAGTGCATGTAGACGCTTGGTCAAATTAAGTGATACCAACAAACGCTTTGACAAAAAAACCATCACAATTAGTACCAACACTAGATCAAGGAGGGGGACCTAGTCCTCAAGGCCATTCGCAAAGCCGCGAATAAATTCTCAGCCAACTAGAAAGGGCCTTTGTTGGTTGCCAAGGCCTATGACAATGGAGCATTCAAGCTTGCTAACCATGATGATAACGAGTTTGCCAATTCGGTAAACCACTTGTACTTGAAGCCATACTATGCATAGCACGCAGCACCTCATCAATGATAGAGCAAGGTAAGCAATAGTACACTATGACTATCAACTAGCATAGCAAAAGTCTACTATGACTATAAACTAGCACAGACTGTCCTTGGGCCTCGACTCTAAAACTAGCATCCACAGCATTTGTTTGCCATGATGCTTAAACTAGAATAGCTTGTGCTTGGCTCATGATGTTAAATTAACACAAAAACTCATCTACCATGATAGTAAACTAGCACACATTGGTCTACTAAGACTTTAAACTAGGACATCATGGTTTGTCAAGGCCTTAAACTAGGTTCGTAGTTCAATACGCATGGTTCTACGAACAAGCGAGCGTGAATACTTCTAACTCTTTGTTACCTACCCACACTTCATGGGTAGGGTAGGGTACTATAGTTCAAAAATGGAGTTCACGTCGTCAAGAGAGGCCTCTGGAACATTTGCAACATTACTGCCCCTTGGCGTTTTGCTTATCTTCTAGAGATTCCCTTGGGCATTTTGCTAACCTTTTGGAGCTCCTGCCATGGTTGCCAGTAGTACCAGCCCCAGGCAACATCAATACCATTACTGGCCTTGGGTATTTCATTATTGCTTGGAGCTCTCATCGTTAGTACAACCTGCTAGAGTAGTGGAAGTATCATGGCCCCACCATTTTGCTACCATCCTCCAACCCTCACCATTGCTTAGACTTAGAAGCACATGCAGCATATTGCCTCTCTACCATTCTACTGGCTTCCCGAGTTCCTGGCTTCCCGAGTTCCTGTTATTGGTGTGGAGTCTCAAGCAATTGCATTGCTATCGCCCTCTACCATTTTGTTGACCTCTCTAGGTGCTCACCTCTGATGTGGTTACTAGAGCTTTTGCAACCTTCTCACTCTAGCACCTGCACTAGTTCTTCAAGCTCTTGCAACTGGTCTAGCCATTGCAGCACTTGCAACACACTCACATCCCACAATTTACTCTCATCTCATGTTGTGTGGTTGTTTTCTTGTTCTCTCTACGTTGTGTTTATAGGACGAAGCCTCCAGGGTGGTCATGCAAAGACATATCTCAGCATAGTAGCAAGATGCCACATTACTTTGATGTGCATGGTCAGGCTAGCTAAACCGCTCAAGAGTGCACATCCCTATTCACCCTGCTTTAGCTTGCTTGCATTTACCCCTTTTACCTTGCATTTTCCTACTTTCCTTTGCATTATTGAGCTTGCAACCCCTCCAATGCACATGACACCCCCTTTACATCAACCACAAAACCCATAGTGGACATAACTCAATGTGTCCTATGGGGAGCCTCTATGGGCTGGTCAAAGCCCAAGCGGATGTAACGCAACTCATCCTGAGGAGGAAACACCTATCCTAAAAATGCAATGCAATTGCACTAAAGCCAAGCCCATTATGTGGCACGTAGCCCACCTGATGAAAAGCATCTTCCAGCTGGCATCTCGCAATGTGCAAAACCCAAAGTGAGTTCATCGTAGCCACAAAAAAGAAAAAACACCAAAACAAAGTAAAGAAGAATGGAACAAAACATGTTCCCAAGAAAAGTTAGCAAAGCTGTAATTTTGTAACCAATCCAACCTTGAACCCACATTAACCTTTTCATAAGCACTCCAATGAGAGGTCACAATTTTAGGGGCAAGTCATTTTGGTACCATGGACTTTGACCCCCTCACAAGCATTATGACGAGGGGTCACTATTTTGGAAACAAATCATCCCTAGTGCTACATCTTGTAGTATTACACCATATGCATTTCATTTCCTTGTTATCCCTAACACATTTTCTGCATCCTTTACCTTTAGTGTACCATTTTCCTTATAACTCTTAAGCATGACAAAGCAACATTCGATTGAGTACTGACAAGTGATATTGGTGTTGGGCCTATTGTGGTATTTTGTGTTCTTTGTCAAGATCCCTCATGCCACTCTTCCAAATGTCAACAAAGAGGGAACAATGAAATGCCATTAGTTTTGGGCTCTCGAGACTATGCTCCTCACTCCTGGGACTATGCTCCAAAGCATAGTCGACGTAGTTGACACTAACAATCAAGATTTGAAAAATTTCCTAAGTGTTCTAACTATGCTCCCTCTATCGGGACTATGCTCTAGAGCGTAGCTAGCATAGTTTGTACTCCAATGACTAGTTTTGCAAATTTTCCCAAGTGTCAAGCCAAAGGATGCTGAGCATGGTTGGGATGGAAGAAACAGTTCAACAAAATTTCTAACTTCTAACACTACACTTCCTGCTACACTCTAGAGCATAGTTAGGGTAGCTAGCACTGAGGACATTAATTTTACAATATTTCTCTAAGTTTTTGGGCTATGCTCTTCCTGCTAAGACTACACTCTAGAGCATAGCTAGCGTAGTTTGCACTGAACCTCATTTTTTGGCAAATTTACCTAACTCTTGGAATTATGCTCTAGAGTGTAGTCAGCGTAGTCTACATAAATTGCCTCCAGAACTTAGCACTAGCCTACATCTCAGCTCCAACATTGCTTCGGTAAGTAAGATCAGCAAGTTTTGTCTTTGTTACACCCGTCATTCATCCCCAAATTATACCTATGCTCAACACCACTCAAGAGAGTGGGCAGCATAGTCTCGAAGTGTAATCTCCAAAACTACATTGTTTTTCATTATTTTTAGGTACATTGCGGTCTGTTTGGCACTTGCACATGCAGTCTTGGCAATGTAGTCACAATTTGGTAGTCTCACAAGGTTCATTGGAGCACACCAATAGAACACCATTTTGCTTCAGTAGGAGCATAGTTGGGGCTAGCATAGTCCTAACTACTCCTTTGCCACATGACGTCCAATCCATGACTCATGCTAATCCTAGGCCTGTAAATATCCTAGTGCTTCATGTGTTAGGGTTAGCATTTTGGCATTTCAATTGGCATTTTGAAGCAATCACTTGGTACTTTCAGCATTTGGCAAACTCAAAGCATACTTAGCATTCAAGCAGACATCATTACACACCACCACATCACTGTTGTACACTTCCTAACACATCATACACCACCGCAACCTGCAAGACACCATAGCAACCAACCTGGCAGGCTCAGTTCTTTGTAACTAGACATCCTAAGACTATAACTACACTACCTACTACACCTATTTGTACACCATATACTTCCTAAACTTTTCTTTGTAGTTAACTATGCTCCTCCTTTTTGGGATGGTGCCTTTCTCTCTTACTTACATTCTGTGTATTTTTTCCATTTTCTCATGCATTTTAGCATTCTACTTTCATTTTTCATTATTTAAGCACATATTTTGTGCATTTGCACACTCATTTTTGCACTTGAAACCTCTACTATGCTCACACCCATGGGCACTACAAACATTGCAAAACATTGTGTAAACCCCTTTGACACTCATTTTGTCATAACACCCATAAGCGCCAATTCGATCGAATAGGACCATTTTGGGCACCCCACCTTCATTCCCAATATGCCCTCATGCAGACATAGGGTCAAGGCTGTACAACCATGGACCTCGCAGAGTACCATTCCAGCCTCTAATGTTTTTGATTGCTACAAAGTACCTCACCGCTCATCAACTAGAAACTGTCAAAGATGTCCAGTCATTCTTTAGTCACACTGGCTACTACCAATACTTTATAGATAATTTCTCTAAGATCATCAAACTATTGGTGGAGCTTACAAAGAAGGATGCTCCATTCATCTGGACTAAGAAACATAAGAATGCATTCCAACAACTTAAGCAAAATCTTATAAAAACTCTAATTCTGTGAGCACCTAATTGGTCTAAACCATTTCATATCATGACAGATGCATCAAATTATGCCTTGTAAGTTGTGCTCATGCGATTGGACAACCAAAAATGTCCTTACTACATCCACTATGCAAGTTGAACCATTATGGGTGCATAATTGAATTACACCACAATAGATAAAGAGTTGATGGCAATGGTGTATGCCTTGGAGAAATTCAAATACTATCTGCTTGGGTATAAGGTAATTGTGCACATAGATCATAGTGCAATCCTATTTCTAATGAACAAACCAACGATGAGCCCCTGTATCATATGGTGGATTATGATCTTGCAAGAATTTGATCTTGTGATGGTAGATCAAAAGGGAACCAAGAATGTGATTCTTGATCACTTGTCTCAGTTGAGATGGGACAACAAAGAGAAGATCTCACTTTTTGATCAATTTCCTAATGAACTCCTCTTTGTCAGGGCTATAACTAAATAAATGCCCAATGAGCCTAATTGGTATGATGGCATTTTCACCTATCTTCTTACTTAGGAGATGCGACAAAGAGCTAGACAGCAAGAAGAAACAATAGTTTCTTCATCAAGCCAAATGTTTCATGAAGATCAATGGACACCTTTACAAGGTGTGTGCTAATGGCCTAGTTCATTGGTATGTTCCTAATGTTGATCAATTGTGCATTTTCTAAGATGCTCATGAGGGTCCTTGTGGGGGCCACTATGTTGGGAGATGCACGACCGTTGAGATCCTGATGGTAGAGTATTATTGGCCAACACTCTTTAGGGATGCTCACCAATTCATATGCTCTTATGAACATGATCAATGTAATCATGGGATGATCACTTGCATGGAGGAACCTTAGTAGTGGATCCAACCATTGGAACCCTTCAACATTTGGGGCATTGACTTTGATGAGTAGTGAGGTATCTCTATGCTCAACCATACGAATACGAGCGTACACGCATAATTCGGTCAAATTCCAAGGACTAAGTGCTTATGCACCTTTGTGGAACAAGGACAGGTTAGTCAATCGTTGTCTTCTCAAGCTTACTTGTATCACACGATTGTATGGTTAAGTAAACTTGAGGTATATGATTTTTATGGCTTTTATATTTTTATGTCTTGGAACTACAAAGGGAGGAGAGATATAACTAAGTAACTAATTTAATTTAACTACTCAACTATGCTTTAACTAGTCCTAACACCAGCTTCCATTCTCACTTGTCATACACATCCTGAACCAGTGCAACACTACTAGGATTACCAAATGCTAATTGTTACTGGGTTACCAAGCATTACACACATGCTCGAAGTGGTTGTACTAAGTGTGCTTACTTAGAGAGTTGTAGGGTGAGAGAGAGAACATTAATTAACTAAGGAAAGCGTTAAGTAATAGTAATTAACATTAATTAATATATTCTAAATCTTGCAAGGTTTATCACAATGTTTATCTTTATTGCTGTACACAAGGTGTGCTCAGGTACACAATGCTCGAATAAAGATCCCTTCACTTTATGACTCCTACTGTGTGCACTCAAAAATAATTCTATCTCTGGAAAAGAAAAAAGGCAAGAGTTTGGGTAAGGGACTAAGACTAATTGTCAAAACCAAGTGTGCCTGCCTCTTATTTATAGGCAATGAGGTAGGTCCCGATATTGGATGCCATATATCGCTTGAAAGGCTCCGATATCACAGATGCGATATCGCGGTTCATTAGACTTCATTAGTCTTGTCACACCCATGTCGAATGGAAAGGCATACATCATAGTTGTTGTTGACTATTATATGAAATGGACAAAAGCAATAGCTATCACTGATTATACATCTTCTACAACTACTTGATTTGTACAACAAAATGTTTTTAACAAGTTTGGAGTGCCACGTTCACTTATTTCTAACAATGGTACTCACTTTACAGGCACCACCTTTTGGAAGCTCATGCAATGCTTAGGGGTAGAACATAAATTAACAACACCTTACCATCCCTAATTCAATGGTCAAGTAGAGGTAACAAATAGGGAAATCACTAAGATCTTAACAAGAACAATTAGCAAATATAGGAGAGACTAGAGCACGAAACTTAATGATGCCCTTTAGACCTACCGCTCCACCTGGAAACTCCTTATAGGTTATTCTTCCTATGAGCTGGTGTACAAAAACTACCAACTCTTCTTATTTAATCCAAGCTCTATATACTTTCAATAGCTTGTGATCTTGACCTTGACCTAAGTCTAGCACAAAAAGAAAGACTAATGAACCTCAACTTACTAGATAAGAACCAATTGGTAGCACTATCATCTAACGAGTTGCACAAGGCATTCAACAAGTAATGCCATGACCTCAAAATAAGGAAAGTAAAATTTCAACTAAGAGACAAGGTCCTTTACTAAAACCCCGCATATGTGCCACAAAGAACTAAGTTCCAGACATTGTGGGAAGGGCCTTACATCATCTATGAAACCTTTTCTTTTAGGGTTACATTGATATACAAACCTAAAAGCCCAAATAAGAAATTTTTGGTCAACATACAATAAATCAAACCTTTCCATGAGCCTAAAAAAGTGAGTGATCACAACACCTCCTTGAATGGACAAGCACACTCAATATTTCGAATCTCCTTCTTCTAACTCAGTCATGGGGAAGATAGGCATCCATTTTGATCATACAAAGTGGGTCCTTAGTTTTTACACTTTTTTGTTTTACATCTATTAGTTTTAAATCATTTTTTTGTTTTACAACATCATTAGTACATTCTTCTCTTTCGTACATATTTTCCAATTTCTTTTATATTTTACTTTATTTGGTATGAATTTCTCTTCTATTTTTCTTATGTTTATTTTATCTTATTTTTTCCTTTCTTACCAATATAACACAAGGTGCTATAGCTACTTGATGGTGGACTGTACTATAATTCTAGTTGATGACTAATATCTAGATTCTATCTTTGAATTTTAATATTGATAACTAAGACATGGTTTCTTTTTCATGAAACAAGCAATGAGTCCATGTCATCCACCAATCCACAAACTCTATGGTATTCCTTATTTTGGAAATATGAGGTCCCTTCCTTAATAAAAAATTTAATGAACTTGTGAGATTCATAGTTTCCAAACTTGGGAAGGATTAAATGGATTGATCAGAGTATGACTTCAAAGGAATTCGATGCTTTCTATACTTGTCTACCCTCTTGAATCCATGAGTATTTTCATGGATTTCTCACTATTTCATTGTCAACCATTAACAGGAAGCTAAAAGTCTTTGCATGATGTGGTTCCCATTCAAAAATCATAAAAACATAAAACTTAAAAAAATGATGGGAATTCAAAGCACGCCCCTTAGACTCAATAACTAGCTACAAGCACTGGTTATGGACTAGAAAGATATAGTGTCCATGCTTAAAGATGTCCTTTAACTAAGGCCCTTTCTCACTTCTTACTTCTCTTTTCTTCTCTTTAAAGAATGGTGATTGATCTATGAGGGCATTCTTGCATCTTGAGGAGGTGGATTGATCTAAGAGTATTAATGCAAAGTCACTGGAACTGGTTGGTTTTGATCTAGACTAAGGATGGACTTTATTAGGTCATCTTAACCATAAGATCCACAGGGGACTTTATGTGACCATGATTTGGGACTCCATTCCACCTTCTCTTTCATCTACTACTGCTTTCCATAACTCACCTCACTACCGAGTTTTCATGGTTTCATTCAATGTCTTAGTTTGATGTGTCAAAATTCTTAGGTAGGATGTAGTCCTTAACTTTCCACAACCATTAATCAACCATGGGGCCCATAGACTCCTTGGTTTGAAGGCATGAAAGGGCATTAAGGGCATCAGCTTGCTTTGGGAAGGACCCACTTACATACCTCTTGGTTGGACTAGTTAAGTTCTTTATCCTTAGGCATTTTTGCAATCAAATCCTTTGTGTGCCCCATCAATGACATCCAATTATGCACTCCTTCACAATGTTCTCTAATGAAAAACTCTTTTTTTTTTGTGAATTATCTAACCCTCTTCAAGCATTTCATCGTGTTCACAGCCTTTCTAGCTCTTCAAGAACTTCAACTTGTGTTAAAACTCTTTGTCTTTTTCTTATCTTTAATGTTGAAAATTTTTAGAGCCCAAAACCTTCTAGAGCCATAACTTTCCACCTACTTATTCAATTTACCTCATTTTTTAGTCTTATCACTACCAAAGGTTAGCTTTACGTTTTGGGGACCACATGGATTTTTGACAAAAAAAATTTTGAAATTTTTTCTAACTCCCACAAAGGTTTCACAAATGAAATAACATTACAATCATCAATTTATGAGGTTAAACCCTTCCAACAAACTCTGGTAGCTGCAAAAATCAAATAATATTAAAATAATCAATCTACCATAATTGTAACTTAGCCAAGTGTAACTACCCAAGAGAGACAAGGTATCTATATGTTATAAGTTACACATCACATGCTAATTCTTAATTTTGTTGTGGTTGCAAATGGCACCAAAAGGGAAGCATGGACTAGAAGTGGAATAATCCCAACCGATAGATAAGTGACCTAGAGCAAGAAGCTGTTAGCAACCTAAATAACCCTAGGAGCAGGCAGCATAAGCCCACACAATGGGACCTCTTCATAACCATTGAATCTTCTCCCTCATTTTGAAGCTACCAGAGGAGTTTGGATGTTAGTTTTTACTAGGGTGTTCAATTTTGTTATCATGAACACTAAATTTTGTAAAAGATTGTAAATTCGTACACTTGGGCACTTAGCATCTATTTGTTTAGTCTAAGTCAATTGGTGTGTCAATTAGTTAATCAATAATCCCATACCTTCCCAATATTTTGTAAAGAACTTGTTCCTCCTTTTGTTGACTAGAGGATGAGTTTTTATTCAATTGTGGGGGTATGATGAATCATTTTTCATTAAGCCCTAATATCGGATCCCTAATATTAGATCTCATGATGCATTATCAGATATCTAATATCACAGAATGTGCACCGGCCTATAAATACAACCCTTGGATGCACAATTCATCCATTCCATTTCTTAGTTGTAGCCAAGCTCTTGCAATTTTTCCTTTTGAAAGTTAAAATATTTTCTGAGTGCTTGCAGTAGGAGTTAAAAAAGTGTACGAATCTTTATTCAAGCACTAATGTACCTAAGCACAACAATGTGAATGGTAATAAAGATGAGCTTTTTTTTATCAACCCTTGCAACACTTGGAATAGATTAATGCTTTCTTTATGCATTTAATATTCATGCAATCTACTTTACTGAATTTTTACTAAGCAATTAATATTGGCTAAATAGCAAACATAAGCATGATCACTTCGAGCATACGTTTAACACTTGATAACCCCAGTAGTGCTTAATGCTTGGTAACCCAATGGCGTTATAGCATATTCAAGATGTGTATGGAAAGTGAGAATAGATGCCTATGTTAGGATTAGTTAAGTGTTAGTATTTACTATATTAATTAGATTAATTACACATTAAATTTACTTTGTTTCCAACACTTGGACGATTAAACCATAGATGGCAAAATGATAAAAATTAGATGCCTTAGTTACACTTAACCATACACTTGCACTTCACCAGTGGAACTGAGAAGACAACGATTGCAATAGTTAGATTCACCTCCTAGAAACCGATGTACTTATAGAGCTAAAGTCTATAAAATTCAACTAGATCATTGAGTGAACATTAGTGATTCATATGGTTGGGCATATGGTATACGTGCCACTCATCAATGCTCTTGCAAATCACTCCCCCATTTGAGGGAAGTGAATGATCCATGTAATGTTGGCCTTTGTAATAGAGAGCATTTTGTTGCTAATGTGGAATGTGGTCCCATTCTAGGTGCAAATGGTGTAGGATGTAAAATTGAATAATGAAGCATCAAACAAAGCAAAGAAAGTCTACAAACCATTGGTAAAAAAGGTTAGCTAGACCACCAAAGCATGAACATGCATGATGTTAGCAAGCTTGCAACAGACAATTCCTCTACTCATGCTTGTAAGGTGATAAGTGTCAAGCATAAAGGGAAGGCACTAAGCTCTATGTTGAGGTACAAGGTGGTAGTGAGGATGCTATGAGCAAGACATATGAGTAGGATGTAGGGGCCTTGTTTAAATAAGATCTTATTTTGATGCCATCAGAGGGATTAAGCAACAATTACCCTCCAAGTAGCAACATATTGTCCATGTAGCAAGGGATTAAGTGTCACTGTGATAACAAGATCTTGAGTGATATTGATAAATCATGTTTTTCAATGCTCTAATATCGAGGTGGCCATAATATCGGGTACATGATATCATGGCCCAAGATGTGATATCATACATTCGATATCGCAGGGTTACTCCTGGGTCTATAAATACAGCACCTAGGCGCACAATTGGGAGTAAGTTTTTGGTAGTCAAGTAGCAAAACTCTTGCATTTTATCCATTTGAAAGTTACAAAATTTTCCAGGTGCCCCCAGTAGGAGGTTTAAGTGTGAACGGATCTTTATTCAAGCATTGATGTACCTAAGCACACCATTGTGTTTGTAATAAAGACGAACTCTTTGATTCATTCCTTGTAGCACTTGAGACTTTCTTTCTTATGCATTTATATTTTATGCAATTTACATAAATATTATTTATGCAGCAATTAGTTTTGATCAATTAAGTAAATCATTAAAATACACAAACACAACCCCTTCGAGCATACATGTGACGCTTGGTAGCTTAGAAATGATTAGTGTTTGACAACCCAGCAATGTTTGCACAAAGTTCAGGATGTGTCCAGGAAGTAGGAACGGTTACTTATGTTAGGCTAGAGTAGACTATAGTTAGCAATTAATCACTCTTACTTTTATTCTTGTTCTAGGTAAGTAATTCTATA
>MNCI01002621.1:95692-113132 GCA_015680685.1 Gnetum montanum | reverse complement strand
TAGAGAACATCGTAGGCACCACCATCATGGCCTTGATGAACCTCTACTTACTACTCGAGGCATGTTGAATATTGCAAAGGCTATGAAGATTCCAAAAAGGCATGTGAAGGACAGTAGAATAAAGAGGCTAGATATAAATAGCATCCCTCGGTTTAAGGGAGAATATGATGCTAATCTGCAAAATCATATTCATACCTTCCAAGATGTATGTGCCTTGCAGAATATTGAAAATAATTGGCAAAAGCTGAAAATATTTCCAAGGACACTCATAAAGAAAGCAGAAAATTAGTATCAATCCTTGGAACTAGAATCAATCAGGTAGTGGAGTACGATGTTGGAATTAGTCAATGACAAATATCAAACGTACTCCTAAGTATCCAATCTAAGAAAACAAATTCAAGGGTGGAAACAAGGAAATCATGAGCCCTTGGATGCTACTATTGCCCAATACTACTCTCTGTTGCATAAGTGTCTTGGCCATGGATACAATCAACTTGATCAACTTCACTATATCATAGAAGGGTTGCAGTCTGAAACCAAGAAAACCTTTGGCATCTATGCCGAAGAGAAATTGACAAAGTTAAGCACCCATCGAATTCAAAAATTAATTAAATAGGTACCCAAGGAGGAGGAAGAACTGAGAAAATGTGAAAGTGCAGAAGAATATAACAGGGACCCTTCTATTCGAAAAAAGGAGGTTCAATTTTGTGACAATAAGGATGAATTCGCTAGAGATGAGGTGGTTAATTAGAAAACCTTACCATTCCAAAAATTGCAATCAAAAATCATGGCCAAGGTTGATCAATTATGGGACTCTATGGACAATAGGTTTCAAGCTATTTTAAAAATTGCTGAAGAGTCCAAGGAGTAAAGTGGTGAGTGTGAGCGTCGGAGACGTGAGAAAGCTGAACATGTCATATCTAAGGGTAAGGGTAAAATGGCTGCGATAAAGATAGCTGTAGATAATGATTCAGATGATGATGGTAGGTGTGATGTCTACCGGTATGAACATCCTAAGGGATGTTATCTAGTTGTGTCACATTTGCAGAAATCTGGGGTGTATGCCTTACATCCACGACTTGCACAAAGGTAAACACCCAAAAGATTGCGTTATCCACAAGGAAATCCTTGACAGTTCCACCAACCATAGTAGTATTATCCAAGTGAAACTCCACTACAACCTTATAAATTATACCAGTAGTGGTAGCAACCACAATCATGGGTGTTACCACCTCCAAGGCAACAGTACCCTTACCAAAAACTAGATCCCTATCATTACTATGTTCAGCAAATTTCATCTCCAAGGGACTCCTCTAGTCATGTTGCTACTTACCAACCTCACCACTACCCTCCTAAAATATACTAATCACCCTATCCAAGGAGGGATGCCACCTACTACCCTCATGCACCTCTTGTTCCTACACCTACTCCTCCACCTCCGGCATAGCTACCACCTGCTCCATCCATGTAGGATGAATTACCTGCACAATCATAGAAAAGTAATGCTACAAGGGTGGTTAATCTGCAATTGGTTAATCCATCAAGCAAATAAAGAAAAGACCCTTCTTCCAACCTCATAGTCTACCAAAGCCCTTGGACACATCGGTGGCTGGTAACCCTGCTCCTCCAACTTTCTCTATTTCCTCTTTATCTGAGTCCCCTTTAAAACAAAATCCTTCTCGAATCCATACTGTAATGCTAACATATGTTGTATCTGATTGGATTTGAGCTTATAACCTACCCAGAAAGTTAGCTGATCTTGGGAGTCCCCTTATATACTTACAAATTGTTGGGAATGAGCCTTGTAAAGCTCTTCTTGACTCTGGCTCTAGTGTTAATTTGATCTTGCATGACATGTACATAATATGGAACCTCCCTCCCTTGAAGAAGAGCAACATCCAGCTAGAACTGGTGAACCAGTCCATCACTATTCCATTGGGACTGGTTGAGGACATCGTCACCACCATTTATGGATGGTCATATCCTACTAATTTCTTAGTAACCAAAGTGGGGAAGTGCAATGGGAACTTTTCAATTATTATGGGAAGGCCATGGTTAAGTATTGTTGATGCCAATAGGGGTATTAGAGATCTTTCCTTAAAGATATCAAAAGAAAATAAATTTGGAAAGATCAAGAAGAAGAGAGTTCCATGTATCGCATACAATGATTCAAGGTGCCATTGTGTGCAGAAGTTATGGTCAATAAAGTAAACATCTATCTCTGCATGAAAGTAGTGTACACCAGAAGCTGATATCCAAAGATGTCTATATGCAGCAGCCACAAAAAAAGAAGGCACCCAATGGCTGATAGCTAATTCTAGTTTTAGTACATTATGCATGGAACCTACTAAGGGCCTAATGTATGAATATGTTGCAAGTATGGATGAACTCGAGCAAGTTCAGCACCAGCTCTCTAAATGAGCAAATGATGATGTCAATTGAGATGAGTTGGAAGTTCTTGATAATTTTAAACAAGAGCTCCTTGAATTAAAAACACTACCAACTATAATGGAGTACATATTTTTGAAAAATGGGAGGCCGATTATCATTAACACCAAGCTTACTACTAAACAAAAGAGAAAGTTGATAAAAGTTATGGAAAAATGATTAGCAGCCTTTTCCTGGTCATATTCCAAACTCACTGGGATAGATCCAAGAATATTCTAGCACCAAATATACACTAACCCCACTATCAAGCTAAAATGACAACCGTAGCAGCGTTTGAATCCCAAGTTAAAGAAAATTGTCAAAAAGGAGATTAAACAACTCCTCAAGGTAAGATTCATCTACCCTATCGTAAATAGTGAGTGGGTAAGTCCACTCGTGATTGTACCTAAAAAGGAAGGCAAATGGTGGGTGTGCATTGACTTCCAACTGCTCAACATGGTAACTTTCAAGAATCATTTTTCATTGCCTTTCGTTTACCAAGTGTTGGACACCATTTTGGGGCACAACTATTACAACTTTCTAGATGGTTATAGTGGCTATAACCAAATCTAGATTGCACCAAAAGACTAGGCAAAGACAACTTTCATAAGTCCTTGGGGAACTTTTGCTTACTGTCAAATACCATTTGGTCTATGTAATGCCCTAACCACATTTCAACAATTAGTTCTCAGCATTTTCCAACAATAGATTAGTAGTGGGGTAGAAGTCTTTATGGATGATTTTTCTACCTATGAAGCTACATTTGAGTAAGGCCTGGACTGTTTTGAGCAAGTGTTGAAGAGATGTGTCAAAACAAACCTTTGGCTCAATTAGCAAAAAAAGCCATCTTATGGTCCAAAAAGGCATAGTCTTGAGGCATCACATTTCAAAAGCAAGAATCGAGGTGGACCCTGAAAAAATAAGAGTCATCCAAGGAATAACCCACCAACCCGAAACAGTCAAAAAAGTGCAGTCATTCCTTGGTCATACTAGCTACTACTGACGCTTCATCAAGAACTTTTCCAAAATCACCAAGTTGTTGCTACAACTAACAAAGAAGGATGCGTAGTTCATCTGGACCTATGCATGTAAAACAGCATTTCAAAAATTGAAGCAAAAGCTTGTTGAAACCCCCATTCTTCAAGCACCATATTGGTCTAGACTATTTCATGTGATGACCGATGCATCAAATTATGCTTTGGGGGTAGTGCTTACGCAAATGGATGATCAAAAACATCCATATTACATTCACTACACAAGCTGGAGCATTGCAAGTACACAACTGAACTACACCATAACTGAAAAGGAGTTGATGACAGTGGTGTTCGCCTTAGAGAAGTTCAAGCACTATGTGCTTGGCTACAAACTGTTTGTGCACACAGATCATAGTTCCATCAGATTTCTAACGAACAAACCAATGATGAGCCCCCGTGTCATATGGTGGCTTGTGATTTTGTAGGAATTCAATTTCACAATGGTATATCGTAAAGGTATGGAGAATGTGGTCACAAATCACTTATCACAACTAAGATGGGATGACAAGGAGAAAGAGAGTCCTTTATCTGACCAATTCTGTGATGAATCTCTCTTTGTAGTGGCTATTAATACACAAATGCCCAATGAACCAAAATGGTATGACACCATCCTCACTTATCTGCTTAACCAAGAACTACCACAAGGGCTGGACACTAGAAAGAAACAATAATTTCTTCACCTTGTTAAGCATTTTATGGAGATTGATGGAAACATTTACAAAGTGTGTTCCAATGGCCTAGTACGTTGCTGTGTTCTTAATACGGATCAACTGCGCATTTTCCAGGATGCTCACAAAGGTCCTTGTGGGGGCCATTATGCTGGAAGACACATAGCCATAAAAATCCTCATGGTAGGGTATTATTGGCCAATAATCTTCAGGGATGCACATCAATTCATCTGTGCTTGTAATCGTTGCCAACGGAATGGTGGAATGACAACTCGAATGGAGGGACCACAACAATGGATACAACCTCTTAAGGCATTCAATATTTGGAGCATTGATTTTATGGGTCCCATTGCACCTTTATCAAATAGAAAGGCATATATAATAGTTGTAGTTGACTATTGTACCAAGTGGGCAGAAGTAGCAGCCATCACCGACTGTACATCTACCACTGCTGCTTGGTTTGTACAACAAAACATTGTAAATAGGTTTGGTGTACCTTGTGTGTTGATTTCTAATAATGGAATTCATTTTACAGGTGCCACTTTCTGGAAATTGATTCAACACTTGGGGGTTGAACATAAACTCACAACATCATATCACCTCCAAGCCAATGGTCAAGCAGAGATCACTATTTGGGAGATTACAAAAATCCTAATGCATACCATTAGTAAATACCAAAGGGACTGGAGCACTAAATTCAATGATGCCCTTTGGGCCTATTGCTCCACATAGAAACTTCCCATAGGTTATTCTGCCTATGAGCTTGTGTATGGAAAACTACCAACGTTGCCCATCCAATCCAAGCTCCGTACACTCTCTACAACCTATGACATTAACCTAAATCTAAGTCTAGTATAGAAAGAACGATTGATGAACCTTAACTTGCTAGACGAAAATCAGTTAATGGCCATGTCATCCAACGAAACGCATAAGGCATTCAATAAGAAACGTCATGACCTCAAAATAAGAAAAGTCAAGTTTCAATTAGGAGACAAGGTTCTCTATTGGAATCCTGCACATATACCCCAACAGACCAAATTTCAAACATTGTGGGAAGGACCTTACATCATTGATGAGACTTTTCCATCTAGGGCCATGATCATCTACAAACCTGATAGCCCAAATAACAAACAATTAGTCAACATTCAACAAATAAAACCTTTCCACAAGCCCAAGCCAACAAACTCAACAAACACCTTGCCAAATGAACAACCATGCTTAATCTTTCGAATCTCTCCCTTCCAACTTAGTCGTTGAGGAGATGGCCACCCATACTAACAACTCTTGTGGCTCCTCAGTCTTTTGACCTTTTTTGTTTTACACATTTTTGATTTTACAACTTTTTATTTTCATCCTCTTTGTTTTACATCGTTGTTTTACATATTTGTATTTTTAAGGCTATTGATCTTCTCTTAGTCTTTGTTTTACACCATTGTTAATATATCCAATCTCTATTGTCTACTTTTTTAGTTTCTTTTATGGTTGTGTTTACTTGTGTTTGATGTGTTTCTCTACTTTTTTTGCTAATAAGGTGGCAGGTATAATGGTAATGCACTACTTGATGGTGGTATGTTTTATTTGTAATTTGATTGTTGATGTCTGGTTTCTAACTTTGAATGTCATTACATGGCTCTTTCCATGGTGTGGTTCCCATTCAAAAAAAAACATGGGAATTCAAAGAACACCCCTTAGACCAAATAAAAGGGCTACAAGCACTAATTATGAGACTTGTCTTATCTCCTCTAACTAAGGCCCTTTCTCACTTCCTACCTTCACTCCAATTTGGAATGGTGGTGGTTTTTTGGGAGCATTCTTGTATCTCAAGGGATGGACTAGCCTTGGAATGTCAATGCGAAGTCACTAAAAGTGGTTGGTTTTGATCTAGACTAAGGATGGATCCTACCAAGTTATTTAATCACAAACTCCACAAGGGATTACATGTGACCATAATTAGGAACTCCATTCCACTCTCTCTATCATACATCTATGCTTTTCATGCCTCACCTCATTGCCGGTTTCATGTTTTGATTCAATGTTCTCGTTTGATATGTCAGGTTTCTCAATTAGTTACTCTTGGATTTTTGTAGTTAACTTTTTGTAACCATTAATCATCCATGGTGCCCACAGACTCCTTGGTTTTAAGTTATGCAAGGGCACAAAAGGCCTATGCCTACTTTGGGGAGGACCCACTTGCATATTCTTTTGGTTTGGTTAAGTTAAGTTCTTTACCCTTAGACATTGTTACAATCAAATTCTTTTTATTTACCCCATCCATGTCATCCAATTGTATGAACCTTCACAACTATTTGTAATGAACTTTTTATTGTTGTGAATACCCTCTTTCTAGTATTCCTTGTGTTAAGATTTTTCTGAATCATATAGATGGCCTCTCTTACTTAACCCATTCATCAATCTTTCCACTAACAACATCAAGCAACCAATCTATCACAATCACAACCTGGTTAGATAAAATCACCGATGACATAAGGTATTCAACTATTATCTGTTGTACTATATATACTAATCCTTGGTTTTGTTGTGATTGCAGTGGGAAGCGTGGACTGGAAGTGAGACTGTCTTCACCAAGGAGGATGCAACCATATCACTTGCAAAAGATTATTCATGACTGTTGAATCTCTTCTACTTCTCCCTCATTCTTCTGTTGCCAAGAGGAGTTGGAAGTCCTTTGGATCTGTTGGTGTTCTTTCCTATTGTCATGAACACCCAATTTTGTACACAATTGTAATATTGTATGCTCGAGCACTTTTGTATTTGTCTATTTTCTCTATGTCACTATGCATGCTAGTCAAATAAGTCCACATCCCTTAATATATTTTGTAAATGACTTGTTCCTCTTCTTCTATACTCGAGGACGAGTTTTCATTCAGTCATGGGGGTATGATAAATCGTGTTTTTCAATGCTCAGATATTGAGGTGGCCACAATATTGGGTACACGATATCGTGGCCCAAGATGCAATATCGTATATTCAATATTGTAGGGTTACTCCTAGGTCTATAAATACAACACCTAGGCACACAATTGGAAGTAAGTTTTTGGTAGTCAAGTAGCAAAACTCTTGCAGTTTGTCCATTTGAAAGTTGGAATATTTTCCAAGTGCCTACAGCAAGAGCTCTAAGTGTGAATGGATCTTTATTCAAGCATTGATGTACCTGAGCACACCATTGTGTTGGCAATAAAGACGAACTCTTTAATTCATTCCTTGTAGCACTTGAGGCTTTCTTTCTTATGCATTTATATTTTATGCAATTTATGTAAATATTATTTATGTAGCAATTAATTTTCATCAATCAAGCAAATCATTAAAATACACAAGCACGACTTCGAGCTTATGTGTGACACTTGGTAGCTCAGAAACGATTAATGTTTGATAGCCCAACAGTGTTTGCACAAAGTTCAAGATGTGTCCGAGAAGTGGAAACAGTTACTTATGTTAGGCTAGACTAGATTATAGTTTACTTAGCAATTAATCATTCTTACTTTTATTCTTATTCTAGGTGAGTAATTTGATAAAAACACAAAATAATAAAAAATCTTACGCCTCAATCACACTTAAGCATACAATTGTACTCCACAAGTAGGACTGGGAAGATAATGAATGGGCAACACACACGCACTGTTTAGCTCTAGCATACTTAGTAATTATAGTTTGCTAAATTTGACCGGATCACATGTGAATGCTTCTGATTAGTATGGTTGGGCATAAGGGTACCTTGCTGCTCATTAAATATGGACAATATATTGCATTGTGCCTTTCGTACCTAATAAAGTCAAATTTTTAATCATTGTGATATTGTATCTATGATATCATAGCAATGATGTCGTAGATACAATGTCATGGTACATGTTATGTCATCATTGATACAATATCTTGCGATGTGTGCAACCCCATAAATACCAGCACTTGGATGCACAATCGGCAACTTTTCATTAGAACACTTAGTAAAACACTTGCAATTTTATTTCGTAGTTATGAGAGAAGTGAATGCCTATAGTGTGATGTTTAGCAATTGAACAACATCTTTATTTGAGTGAATTGTACTTGGATGCAGTTTATGAATGAAAATAAAGATTGAGATTACTCTCCATCATTGCAACATCCACATAGTTTTCTTTGCTTATCATAATTTTTACTATTTTCTTAGCTTAACACTTTACTTTTCAAAGCACTTTATTTTACACATCATTAGTAAGCATAATGGATACGACTAGTTTCGAGCATTGAGTGTGACTATCTAGTAACCCAGTAGTGGCGTTGCTTGGTTCACCCAATAGTAATTTCACTTGGTAATCCCAACAATAGCTACATAAGTCCAAGGCGTGTATGATATACCAAGATCAAATATACATCACATTTGGCTAAGATAGGTTTATGTTTTCTTAGTTAACTAGACTTAGAACTTATTTAATCGTGTTTACTTTATGAGCACTTAAGCGCCTCTCAACATCAATTAATCACACGCCTCACTAAGAGCTAAACCATACACTTGAACTTCATTAGCTAAAAGTGGGAAGACAACAATCACAAACTTAACATCAACCCTTAACATAATAACATTGTCCATCTATGAATTATGATTTGGTCACACATGAGCACTCATGACATGTATGGTAGTGTTGGATGCTCCATTGCTCATCAATACCTTTACAACATCATATGAACTAACACATTCAACAACTACTTTATATAAAGATACTTGGTTTAATTTTAATTTTATTAAAAAAATCATAAATTAAAAATCAACACATAATAATTTGAAGATGTCCTTAAAAAAAGATATGTTTCATCATCATTAATTAAGCTTGATGAGCAGCAATGTAGTCTCTATGGCTAATCATACAAATCATTAGCGTGATGTGTGACTTAATTGTAATCTATGGACTAGACTAGCAAAGTATTGAGATCGTTCAAAGTGATTGTAGGTTTTCCTCTAAGGTATACTTATGTGGCCTTTAGTGTGTATGGTTAGGTATAACTAAGACATATAATATTGATGTTGTAGTGACCATATTAAAATATTAAAATTTAGTCTATTTAATTTAAGTGTAGAAATTAAAGTTTATTCTAGCTTAAGTGACAAGCATCCATTCCCAACTTCTCATACACATCCTAAATTGAAATTACCAAGTGTTCCACTCTTGGGCACACCAAGTGTCACACCACTCAGATTGTCAAACGCTAGTGTATTTATGCACAAATTTGGTCTTACTCATTTTGCATAATAAACATGCATTTTTTATTTATTAACTATGTGCATGGAAAGTAAATATTACGCCATTTGCATGAGTAGATAAATCGCATTAAAAGTAAATCCTAAGGTAAGTTAGAGTGTTACAATGAAAATGAAGAAATCTTGATCACTCAAATGAGAATTTATCAATTAGTTCATATTCACTCTACAGTCATTTGTTATTGTTTTACCTTTTACAATAGAAAATTGCAAGTGTTCAACTAAGCTAGTGACAAAATGGTGTATTTAATGTAATATATAAATAATATTTTTAGACTTTACCTATACTAGATACATCGCTTCTATGATATTGTAAGAAAGCATATAACCTCGTAACTACGACATCACTACTAAAATATTGTAAGTGTGATGTCGCAATCTACTTATTAACCGTTCATCAAAGCCTTATCTCAAGTACATGAGGATGGCTAGTGATAAGAATTCTTTTTTGTCATTTACTTTAAAGGATATATAAAAATTAATTAAGATGTTTTAATCATGTTCAATGTAAATTAAAGATAATTTATAACCAAATTAGTTCTTTAATATAAATCAAAAGAAGTTTAAAATAGGAGGTAACAAAATGGAAAAGAATACCTTAAATAAAATAGTTAAAAGTACTTTTAGAAATACAAAGGAAAAACATATAAAGTTAATTCAAAGTTAACCATGATGTTTATGATTGTTAATTATTACAGCGTGATATGCCTTTGTGGATTTTAATTTTGGAAATAGAAAAATAAAAATAATGTAAAAATTTGATGACATTTGGTTATGATAAATGACAAGTTTTAGTTTGTTGCATCAACTAGGCCCCATCGACGAGGCCTTGTCAACATAGTCTATTACGTCAATGAGGCCTCATTAACTAGGCCTCATCGACGAAGCCCTGTTGATGTAGTCAATTGCATCTATGTGGCCCCGTTGATGCAAGGGTCTATCTTGGTTTATAAATACAAGCCACTAGCCGCATTTATGTAATCAATTCTCATAGTAGTAGCAGAGCTCTTATAGTTTGTCTATTTGAAAGTTAGAATATTTTTGCTTGAGTGCCTGCAGCAGAAGTCATTGAGTGTACATATCTTTATTTAAGCATTGTTGTACCTAAGCATGACAATGTGTGTGACAATAAAGATGAGCTTTTTGATAAACCTTACAACATTCTGGATAGATTAATTATTTCATTTATGCATTTAATGTTTTCAATTACTTATTCAATGTTTTCTAGTAATTAAGCTAATTAAGATAATTGAGCAAGATAAGCTAGATAGATTAAATACATAAGTACGACCGCTTCGAGTGTAACATGTATTCGCTTAGTAATCCTAGCAACGTTATTACTTGGTACATCCAGTAGCATAGCACTTGGTAACCCAATAGTGGATATGTGAGTTTAGGACATGTACAAAAAGTGGGACAGGATACTTATGTTAGGATTAGCTAGAGGCCAATAGGTTAGTTAGGTTGAATTAGCCATTAAATTACCTTGTCTTTATCTTTATTCAAGCACCAAGACTATAAAACATAAAACTATAACAATCGTATGCCTTAATTACACTTAACCATACCATGTGCTTCACAAGTGTAATTGGGAAGACAACAAATGACCTTAGGGCAAGGTTCATTGCCTAGAAGACTAGTGCATTAGAAACTATAAAGTCCACAGAATTCAAATGGATCGCACTTGAATGCTCTATGATTCGTATGGTTAGGGGTAGGGGTAGGGGTACCTCATCGCTCATCCTTGGTGCCATTGTTGGGAACTTTGTTTGTTGAAATATGAGCTATTTAGGTTTAGTGAATACCATTTGATGAGACACGATATCGCGTACACGATATCGTGTCGTCCCCTGCGATATCACGTACGCAATATCGCGATTTGCCGCCAAGTCTATAAATAAGAGGCGGCTCTCCCTTATTTCCTCATCCTAAGCTAGAAGTAGGGAAACTCTAGCATATTGATCACTCTAGAGATAGAATATTTTCCATGTGCTCACAGTAGGAGTCCTAAAGTGAACGGATCTTTATTTGAGCAACATTGTACCTGAATACAAGTTGTGTATGGCAATAAAGATGAACTTGTTGGATAAACCTTGCAGTGCATGGAATAGGATTTTATTTATTGCTTTCTCTCTCACCCTTAAACTCCTGAACGCAGAATGAGTATGACTTGATTATGAGCATCTAGTGTGACTACTTGGTAACCCAGTGGCGTATTCAGGATCTACGCTTGGTAATCCCAGTGGTAGTCGTGCACCAGGATGTGTACGGATAATCAAGGAATCGGCTACTTATCGCACTTAGGCTAGATTAGATTCTCTCAACCCTTTCCTTCTAGTTAAGTGCCTTAGTATGACCACTTCGAGCACGTGCGTTACAAGTGGTGATCCCAGCAACGATTAACATTTGGTAGCCACGGTTGCATCGGTTCAAGGTGTGTACGGTAAGTGGAATGAATGCTGATGCTAGGTAATTTAGACTTAGTCATTAGTTAGAGCAGTCATTAGTTTCTCAACCCTTCACCTCGATAGCATAGGAGAAAAACATAAAAGACTATAAAAATCATATATCTCAGACTTACTTAACCATACACCATGACAACTACAAGTAAGTCTGGGAAGACAACGAATGGTTAACCTTAAGTGTTCCATGAGACGTGTAGGCACTTAGTCTGCGGAGTTCGACCGGATCATGCGTGCTACGCTTATTTTGTATGGTTGAGTGTAGGGGTATCTCGCCACTCATCATTGGCACCGTTGCCGGGGACTAAGTGTTTGTGCGCTAAGTAGGACATAAGAGATCATTTACATCATTGGGAGCTTAAATGAACCTTAGGGTTAATCAAATAAGAAAAATTTTATATAACAGTAAAATCAGCACACCTATAAGACATCATGTCTTCTTCTTCTTCTTCTCACAAGAGCAACACATCACCTAGGGATAATACAAAAGATAGTCGGCAATCAAAAACACATAACCAGAATCAGCCGGTTCCTCAATAGTACAAAGTGACATATACTCATCCTGATGAGTATATACTTGATTATACTTTTATCCTCCATCAAGACGAACAGATGCGTTGGAGGGATTTGTTTGGTAACATAGTGTTACCTCCGGATCGTGTTGTCTCTAACATGCTTCTCCATGTTTTGGCATAGACTGGCATGACAGAATTATACGCTGAATATGTTGCAGCAGACTTTGACATGAGGGATTACCATCCCACAGATTTACAACGTATGAGGGATGTAAGGCAGGAGAGCCGACATACAATGTTGAAGGACAAAGGCCAGCACGTCCTTAGTGAAATAAGAGATGAGGAACCCCTTACAACGGGTTCTCTATCAAAATATGTTTCCCCTCCANATGATGAGCCCCTACTTGCAACCCGAAGTATGCTTGATATAACAGAGGCAGTTAGAATTCCCACAAGGCATTTAAAAGATAGTTAGATTAGGCATCTAGACATGAACAAAATCCCACGATTTGAAGGGGGATACAACACAGATTCGCAAAATCATTTATAGGCATTCCACAATGTCTGCGCCTTGCAAAACATTGAGAACAAGTGGCAGAAACTTAAGTTGTTTCCCAGGACACTCATCAAGGAAGCAAAGAGCTAGAAACCATCAAGAGGTGGAGTACGATGTTATAACTCTTCAACGATAAGTATCAGACGTACTCCAAAGTGTCTAATTTACATAAGTAGATCCAAGGCTGGAAGCAAGGTACATATGAACCCTTGGATGTTGCCATGGCCCGCTACTACACATTGTTGCCCAAGCCATGGATACGCTTAGCAGGATCAACTTCACCACATCGTGGATGGGCTAAGGCATGAAACTAGAGGAACCCTTGGGACTTATGTCCAAGGGAGACTCTCACAACTTAGAGCCCATGAAGTACATAGCTTGTTGGAACAAGTAGCAAAAGAAGAAGGTGAGCTATGCAAAAGGGAAAGTGTGAAAGAATACAACCGCGATCCCTCTCTTCGAAAGAAGGGAGTGAAATTTTTCGATGAAGAGGATGAGTCACCAATCGAAGAGTTGGTGAACAGAAAGACCTTGCCGCTTCAAAAGCTCACAACAGAAATAGCGGCTAACGTAGATGACGTATGGAGTTCCTTAGACTCTAAAATTAAAACTGTCTTAAAAATTGTAGAAGAGTCTAAAGTAGAACAAAGTAGTGACAAAGGTAAGACAAAGCAGAGAGATTTAGGCCTTGCACATAACAAGGGTAAGGGGAAAATCACTAACTCTGATGTGGTTGTGGATTCAGACACAGACAATGATGGAGGATGTGAGATCTGCCACTAAGACCAGCCTAAGGGATGTTGCCCAATTATCTCACATCTATAGGAGTCTGGGCTGTATGCACTTAATCCGAGACTTAACCAATGGCAAACACCCCGTAGGTTACCTTATCCCCAAGGTAACCCAAGGTAGTTCCACCAACCATTAACGTATTATCCAAGTGGAACTCCACCACAACCCATCGGACAGCACCAGCAGTGGCAATACCCATAGTCATGGGGGATGCCATCGCCGAAACATCAGTGCCCTTACCAGCAGCCTGACCCTTATGGATATTATGTGCAGCAGCCGATTTCTCCAAGTGACTCTATGAGTCACACAACTCCCCACCGTCACTACCAAGTTCGAGAGTACTTCAGAAGGACTCCTTCTCCTCCGGGAAACACTCCATACCCACACCATCCTCCAAATCCATCCGCACCTCTTCCACAAGTAGTTCCCATAACACCTCCTGCTCCAACAATGCAAGGGGAACTTCCTCCTCAACCGCAGCAACGTCACGTTGCAAGAGGTATAAATATTCAACCTGTTGCTAGTTCTGACAACTATAAAAAGAGAAGATCCTTCTTCAGAACCAAAATCCCAGACAAACTCTCACAACAACAAGTGGTTGAGCCCATGTACACTCCTCCACCATCTAACACTTTGGAGCACCCTTCAGTTCAACATCAGAGCCTAACGCATATGGTTATGTCAACGCATACCGTAACCGACTGGATTAACGTAAGCCACCTTCCCAGGAAACTAACTGATCCTGGAAGTCCCTTAATCTACCTTCAAGTCATCAGAAATGAACCACATAGGGCTCTTCTTGACTCAGGTTCCAGAGTCAACTTAATTTCACAAGAGATGTATCATGCCTAGAACCTACCCCAACTTAAGAAGAGCAACATTCTACTAGAGCTGGCAGACTAATCCATCACCATTCCCTTGGGATTGATGGAGGAGATCATTACCACTGTGTGTGGTTGGTCTTACCCAGCTGATTTCCTAGTGATTGAAGTCAACAACAACGACGGGGACTTCCCAATTATAATGGGAAGAGCATGGCTTAGCACAGTAGACGCATGCCTTAGGATCTGCAATCTTTCCTTGGAAATCTCTAAGATAAATATTTATGGAAAGATCAAGAAGGAAAGTTCCATGCATCACATACAGTGATTCATCGGGTGATGACATGGAGGAAATGCCTCCATGCAACAGGTGTGCCCTTGAATCTTTGAAACAAAGATGCTTGTATGTAGTAACCACACAAGTAGTAGATACCCCGTGGTTGACAGCTACTAGAAAGAGCAAACTAATATGCACAGAACGAACTGAGGAAACTCATGCTAACAATGAAGGCATAGACACATTGAAATATGAGCGTCGCCAACTTCCACCCCTCAACCTAAGAACATCAATTGGGAGAAGTTGGACACTTCTTAGAAATTCAAATAGGCGCTCATTATTTTGGATCTCTCCCTTTCCACTCAGTCATGGGGGAGATGGCCACCTATGCTAACTATATGGGGCCCTCAGTTTTTTTAAGTTTTTGTTTTACAACATTTTTTTTTCCAAGTTTTTCTTTTACACGTTTTTTTTTTACAACGTTTTGGTTTTACACATTTTTTTTTTACACGTTTTTGTCTTACATGTTTTTGTTTTACAAATTTCTTTAACTTCTCTTGTTTTTGTTTTACAACTTTCTTTAACTTTTCTTATTTTTGTTTTGCAACATCGTTATACTTTTCCATTTTGTGTGTGTGTGCGTGCGCGCGCAATCCACCTTGTAAGTTTGTCACCCAATAAGTGTTCTTCATGATGGTATGAACTATTTTCATGTTGATTGCTAATGTTTGGTTTTTACCTTTAAGTCACGATGTTGATGCTAAAGTATGTTTCTTTTGATATGGCAAGCAATGAGTTCACTCTATCCATCCATCCAGCAAGTTCTATGGTCTCTCTCGGCTTGGAAATGTACAGTCCCCTTCTAATAAGAACTTTAACGAATCGGTGGCTGGGCATTTCTCAAACTAAGGAAGGACTCAAAGATTGAAACGGGTGTGACTTCAAGGGAACTTGATGCTTTTGTATTGGTCGTTCTCTTGGGTGCTTGGATGTTTTCTTTTTGAGTTTTCTCGCCGTTCCGATGTTACCCTAATTATCAAAAGCTGAGACAATAAAAATAAAAAGTCTTTACATCGGGTGGTTCTCACGCATAAAAACACAAAACATAAAAAAAAAACTAAGTGAGAATTCAAAGCACACCCCTTAGATGAAATAAACATGGGCTACAAGCATTGGTTATAGAACCAAAAGTGTTCCCTCTAACTAAGGTCCTTCTCGCTTTCCATTCTCTCCTTTGTTTCATCGGAATGGTTGTGACTCTTGGGGAAGGCATCCTTGTTATCCAAGTGGATGGTTTAGTTAAATGCATTGATGCAAAGTCACTGGATGTGATTGGTTTGAGGCTAGACTTGAAATGGGATTTGCTAAGTCACATTAATCATGAATTACACAAGGGGTTATACACCACCTTGTTCTTGAGATTCTGTTCCATTCTATTCTCTCCATCCTTTTCTCTCATTATTCACCTCATTGCCGGTTGTATCATTAGTGTATATATTTTGGTTGATGCATTGTTTTCTTTTTGGTAAATTCTTACAGTTAAGACTTTAACTCTTGTTCCAAAAGACATTCCCAGGGCCTACGGACTCTATGAATGTGGGTTTGTCAGGGCATTAAAGGCATGAGCCTGCTTTGGGGAGGACCCACTAGCATTCCTATTTGGAACCTTAGTTAAATTCTTTCCCTTAACATTTCGCAATTAATTTTATTTTTGTTCATTTCCATCTTGACATCCATTTCATCGATGTCATAGTTTTCATTTTTTATCTATCTTTCTTACTCCTTCTCTTTCTCCATTCTAACGCTACTGGAGGTTCGCAATTAGTCATGGGGGTACAGGGCCTGATTTTTTTCAATTTTCTCCTAGCCCTAAAATTTTTGATTTTCTTCCTAACCCCTACACCTTCAGTAGTCATCCTTAATATATTCCCAAATCCATATCAGCCATACCACCACCTAGCTAATGCACTTACACCGAAGCAAGGTATCAATTACATGATGATTCAATTACCCTTGCTAATATATGGTTGTGTTGTGTGTGCAGATGACGATTAAATAAACAACAGATTGGATCTGGAGCTAGAGCAAACACTTGGAATGGAGCAGCGTCAAAGCAGCTATGCAAGGAGTAAGATCGATGGCGTGCTTATGGATGGATAACGAAGACGCAATCTTGGCGTTGGCAGCAACAACACTTCTTTCTCTCTCTCTTTCTCTTTCTCAGCTACCAACAAAGGCCTGATGTCATTGTAATAAGGTGTTCACCCTGTTGTCATGAACACCAGCTTTGTCAAGTCTTGCAATAATGATCCATTCACATGTCATTCCATTAGTTCCATCTCCTGCAATAATTCCATACCTACCTGATCTTATTGTAAGGAACTCGAGGACGAGTTTTCATTCAGTCATGGGGGTATGATGAGATGTGATATCGCATGAGCCGTGATATCGCATCGTCCCTACCATATCGCGTACGCAATATCGCGGTCCGCCGCCAAATATATAAATAAGAGGCAGCACTCCCCTCATTCCAAATCATAGGCTAGAAGTAGCGAAGCTCTAGTGGATTGATCACCCCAGAGATAGATTATTTTCCATGTGCCCACAGTAGGAGTCCCCCAAGTGAATGGTTCTTTA
>MNCI01002621.1:82911-95188 GCA_015680685.1 Gnetum montanum | reverse complement strand
GTGTACGGTAAGTGGGAATAGATGCTGACACTAGTTAATTTAGACTTAGGACATTAGTTAGAGTTAGCTAGTTTCTCAACCCTTTGCTCTTAGTGTAGAAGACATAAAACCAGAAAAGACCAAAAAAATCATATACCTCGAACTTACTTAACCATACACCGTGACAACAACAAGTCTGGGAAGACAACGAATGATTAACCCCAAGTGTTCCATGGGGCATTTAGGCATTTAGTCTGCGGAGTTCGACCGAATCATGCGTGCTACGCTCGTTTTGTATGGTTGAGTGTAGGGGTACCTTGCCACTCATCAATGACTTCCCCATCATTATGGGAAGAGCTTGGTTAAGCACGGTCGATCCATGAATAGACATAAGGGACCTCTCCTTGGAAATCTCGAAGAAAAATTAATTTGGATGGTTAGAGAAGAAGCATATTCCATGTATCACGTACAGTGATAACGATTGCAATTGTGTGCAAAAGATTTGGTCCATCAAACATACATACATTAAAGCATGCAATCAGTGTACACAAGAAATAGATATTCAACAATGTCTATACATAGTAGCCACAAAATAGGAGGGCACCTACTGGTTGACAACTGACTCAAAAAGTAGCACATTATGCATGAAATCAACTGAAAGCCTAACATGTACTTATCTTGAAGGCATGGATGAACTTGAACAAGTTCATCACCAACTCTTTAATGATGAAAATGATGATACCTATCAAGGAGAGTTGGAAATCCCTAATAACTTCAAGCATGAGCTCCTAGAGTTGAAAACTCTACCAACTGGCATGGTGTATGCATTCTTAAACAATTGTAAGTTAGTCATAATCAATGCCAAACTTGCTCCTAAACAAAAAAGAAAGGTTGATAGAGGTGGTTAACAAATGGCCAATAGTCTTTGCTTGGTCATATTCTGAGTTGACAAGAATTGATCCAAGGATATGCTAACATCGCATTTACATCGATTCGGCCATGAAGTCAAGAAAGCGACCGCAAAGACAGCTAAATCCCAAATTAAAGTAGATCGTCAAAGAGGAAATAGAGCAACTCCTTAAGGTGAGGTTTATCTATTCCATCATGGATAATGAGTGGGTCAACCCACTCGTAATCATGCTAAAGAAATATGGCAATCATTATACATTGCCATTTGTGGACTAGATGTTGGACACTATCTCCAAGCATTACTATTATAGCTTCTTGGATGGTTATAGTGGCTATAACCAAATCCAAATTGTGCCAGAAGATCAGGCCAAGACAACATTCACAAGTCCCTATTAGACTTTTGCATATTGTAAGATGTCATTTGGTCTATGCAATGCCCTTACAACATTTCAACGACTGGTCCTTAGCATCTTCTAGCAGTAGATTGGTAGTGGTGTTGAAGTCTTTATGGATGACTTCTTCACCTATGGAGCTACATTTGAACAAGCCTTGGACTACCTTGAGCAAGTACTGAAAAGATATGTAGAAACAAATCTATGACTCAACTAGTAAAATATCCACCTCATGGTCTAAGATGGCATTGTACTAGGGCATATAATCACTCAAAAAAGGATTGAGATAGATCCTAAGAAAATAAGGATCATCCAAGGAATAACCTACCAACCAAAAACCATTAAAGATGTTTGGTCATTCCTTGGACACACTAGCTACTACCGATGATTCATAGATAATTTTTCTAAGATCAAAAAACTGTTAATAGAGCTTACAAAGAAAGATACACCTTTCATCTAGACCGAGTAATGTGAACAAGCATTCCAACAGTTAAAGGAGAAAATCATAGAAACACTAATTCTTAGAGCACTAAATTGGTCCAGACCATCTCACATCATGATAGATGCATCTAACTATGCCCTAGGAGTTGTGCTCATGCAGTTGGATAATAAGAAACGTCCATACCACATCCACTGCATGAGCCGAAGCATTGTGGGGGCATAATTAAATTACATCACCATAGAGAAGGAACTAATGGCAGTGGTGTATGCTCTTGAAAAGTTTAGGCACTATGTGCTTGGCTACAAAATATTTGTGCACATGAATCACAGTGCAATCTACTTCCTCATGAACAAACCAATGGTGCACCCTTGTATCATATAGTGGCTTGTGATCTTGTAGGAATTTGATCTCACAATGGTAGATCGAAAAGGAACTGAGAATGTGGTTGCTAACCACCTCTCTCACTTATGATGAGATAATAAAGAGGAGGAGGCCTACTCTCTGATCAGTTTCCAGACAAACTTCTCTTTATAGGAGCACTAAACGACCAAACACCCATAGAAACAATATGGTATAATGGCATCCTCTCCTATCTTCTCACTCAAGAGATGCCATAAGATCTTGAATTTAAAAAGAAGTAACAATTTCTTCATTGGGCCAAATACTTCATGGAAATCAATGAACACATTTACAAGGTATGCCCCAATGGCCTAATTCGTTGGTGTGTCCCTAATGGAGATCAACTACGCATTCTCTAGAATGCTTATGAAGGGCCTTGCAGAGGCCACTATGTAAGAAGACGCATGGCCACAAAAATCCTTATGGTAGGATACTATTGGCCTACAATCTTCAGGGATGCCCATCAATTTATCCGATCCTGTGAACGTTGTTAATGAGATGGTGGGATGATTACTTGAATGGAAGATTCTCAATAGTGGATTCAACCACTAGAGCCTTTTGACATATGGGACATTAACTTCATGGGTTCCATCACACCCATGTCCAATGGAGAGGCGTATATCATTGTAGCAATCGACTATTGCACAAAATGGGCAAAAGCAGCAACTATTACTGATTGTAGATCATCCATTGCTACTAGATTTATATAACAAAGTGTTGTAAACAAGTTTGGGATGCCACATGCACTAATTTCTGATAATGGAACTCATTTTACAAGTGCCACTTTTAGAAAGTTGATGCAATGCTTGGGGGTTGAACATAAATTAATAGCACCCTATCACCCCCAAGCCAATGGTCAAGCAGAGGTAACTAATTGGGAGATCACAAAAATCTTAACAAGAACCATAAGTAAATATAAGAGAGATTAGAGCACCAAATTCAATGATGCCCTTTGGGCCTATCGCTTAACATGGAAACTCCCTATTGACTACTCTCCCTACAAGTTAGTGTATGGAAAACTTCCAATGCTCCAAATCCAGTTTGAGCTCCATACACTCTCAATAGCCTGTGATCTGGATCTTGACCTCAGTCTAGCATAGAAATAAAGATTGATCATCCTGAATGTGCTAGATGAAAATTAATTGGTGGCCCTATCTTTGAATGAGGTATGCAAGGCATTCAACAAGCAACGTCATGACCTTAAAATATGGAAAGTAACATTTCAACTGGGTGATAAGGTTCTCTATTAGAACCCCACACATGTACTCCAGAAGACAAAATTCCAACTGTTGTGAGAGGGATCTTATATAATTGATCAAACCTTTCCCTCTAGGTTCATGTTAATTTACAAGCCTGAAAGCCCAGATAAAAAGCAACTAGTCAACATCCAACAAGTAAAACCTTTCCTAGAACCAAGACAAGCTAGTGCAACTACCACCTCGACGGATGGACAACCACGTTCCATTTTTTGGATCTCCTCCTTCCAACTTAGTCATGGAGGAGATGGCCATTCATGCTAATGATCCATATGGCTTCTCAATTTTTCCACTTTTTTTTTGTTCTCCACATTTTTTATTTTACAAGTTATTTATTTTACAAATTTTTTATTTTAAAATTTTCCCAATTTTTCACCATCATTAGTACCTTTGAACTTTTCTTGATTATTTTACACTTTCTTATATATTTTACTTTGTTTTGTTTTGTTTTATTTTTTTTAAGTGTGACTTTTCATTGTTTTTGCTAATAAAAGTGCTTTATTGCTACAGAACACAGTGCCATAGTTACTATTTACTAATGATGATTTGTACTTAATGTTGTGATTGTTAATGTCTAGTTTCTATTTTTAAATTCTGATGTCTGATGATTATGACATGGTTTATTTTTCATGGAAAAAATAATGAGTCCACATCATCCACCCATCCAATAGACTCTATGGTTTTCCTTCTTCTAAGAGTTTGAGGTTCCTTCCATTAACAAAACTTTTAATCAATTGATGACCTTAGTTGTTCCAGAATTGGAAAAGATTCAAAGGTTTTTGGAGGGTGTGACTTCAAGGGGACTCAATACTCCTGGTACTCTTCTACTTACTTGAGTGCTTGGGTGTTTTTCATGAACTTCTTACCATTCCATCCCAACCATTAATAGGAAGACAAATAAAGTCTTTGCATGGTGTGATTCCCATTTGAAAAAAGAAAAGAAAAGAAAAGAAAAAAACAATAGAAATTCAAAGCACACCCATTAGACAGAATAAACAAATAAGTCTTTACATGGTGTGGTTCCCATTTCACACAAAAAAAACATGATGGAAATTCAAAGCACACCCCTTAGACAAATAAACAAGCTACAAGCACTGGTTATGGGACTAAAAAGACATGCATCCATGCTTGAAGGTTCCATCTAACTAAGGCCCTCTCTCTTTCTCTCTCACTTTCTACTTCTCTTTTCTTCTCTTTTTGAAACAATTGTTGTTTTCTGGGAGCACTCTTATGTCTTGAGTGGGTCGATCAGTCTTGGAGTGATGATGCGAAGTCATTGAAAGAAGTTAGTTTTGGTCTGGACTAAGGATGGATCTTCTTAGGTCATTTTAAACCCATATTCCACAAGGGACTTCTTATGACCTCAATTTGGGATTCCATCTCACCTTCTCAATCATCCATCTATGCTGCCATACCTCACCTCACTACCGATTTCTATGTTATGCTCGATGTCTTAGTTTGACATGTTGGAATTATTGGATAGATTCTTTTTGGTTGGTTCTTAACTTTTCATTAACATTAATCAACTATGGGGCCCACGGACTTCTTAGTTAGGGTTATACAAGAGTAACAAGGACAAATGCCTACTATGGGGAGGACCCACTTGCATATCTCTTAGGTTGGTTAGTTAACTTCCTTACCTTAGGCATTATTACAATCCTATCTTTCGCATATTCCATTGTGCACACCACTCTGTGCTCCTTGAACTTTCATGCTCCATCCCATTTTATCATTTTCCTAATTTTCTTAATTTTTGGGACTTCAACACTCTCTTCTTACATTTTCATCATGTTTGTGGTTATTTGGGCTTTCATTTGACCCTAATTTTATTCAAAATCTCTTTGTAATTTTCAAGTTTTGACCAAGTCAATGATGGTAAACAACTATGTCAACAAGGCCCTGTTGATGCAACAAACCACGTCGACTAGGCCTTGTCGACTAGGCCCCATTAACGCAATGAAAAAATACCATAAAAATTGTTGAACACTTAGGAATTTTTCACATTTGGGCCATAACGCCCAAGGAGTTTTTGCAATTTTTAGAGCCCAAACCCTTCCCAAGCCTATAACTCTCATACCATTTATCCAAATCACCCCGTTCTTTAATCCTACAATTACCAAAGGTAAGCTCTTAGTCGTGGGGGTAGCAAACCCTAACGTTTTGACAATAATTTTTTAAAAAAAATTTCTAACTCCCCTAAAGGATTAAGTAATAAATGCTATTAAATCATTAATTTTTGAGAATTTAACCCTTCCAACAACTTCAATAAACTAAAGATTAAATTAATAATTAACTACTTAATCTATCTAGCCATAATCACACCTTAGCCAAATGTAACCTCCTCATAAGGTAAGTTATTCTAGTCATTCTAAGTTACATAATAATTACTAATCTGTTGTTATGTGTGATTATAGATGAGACCAAGATCGAAGAGACTGTAGGAGGAGGGACCATCACAACCATAGGAGAAGCGACCTAGAGGAGGAAGAGGCCAATAAGAACATGGCCAAAAATAAGCTGAGGCAACCCATGCAACAAGACCTCTAAGAGATGAGGCTGAGGTAGAATCTATCCAACAGATTCTTGAAGAGGCAATCACATCTGAACATTCACAGCAAGGTGAAGGGCCAGGCCCTGTACCCAGATTGGAAGTCACACTCACACAGGCATGTCTCAACATAATTAGAAGCCGTGAGATCCAATGCTTAGTTCTCCAAGAAATGAATTTTAGACCATTCTTTGAACAGGCTCTAGATAATGTCAGAACTCAACTGCAAGCCTCTCCCATATGGCTAATCATCACTTCCAGTGGGGACTGGTACATGAGAGAAACGTATCTCTTTTGAAATAATAGGAAAGTAGGATTCATTGTGAAAATCAAGGACATCCAAGTGTTATACTTAGTGGAGGCCATTACATATGTCCTTGGGCTGCCAAACATAGAAACACAGTCGACAAAGTTGTCAATACAAGGTGACCCTAGAGCAACGAAGGAGTAGACGCAGTGGTGCTATGGGGTTGATTGTAAGGAGTTTGGTGTGGTTACACTGGTGGAGTGAGTCTATTTTAAGATAGCATCCTACCACCTCAATCCAACAGTGAGGCCTAGTAAGGTGACAGCCTTCTCTGCTCGAGCATGCACCACTTTAAGCAGTAAATTTCCAGTAAATCTTCCACAACTAATCTATCTAAAGATAGAGAAGCACTTCAAGGAGAATGAATGTGTAAGAAAGACCTTTCCCTTCCCTTACTTGATCAAAAAACTATGAAAAAAGTGCAGGGATAGTCTACTACACAAATGATATACTTAGGCATGCTCCTAGTACTTCATGGGCTGAGATGATGAAGGATAAGATGCCTGCCACAACCATAGAAGAGAAGCAGCAACATCCACATCCATCACATACTCATGAGCAAACACTAGAGGCCCACACTACAGTTGAATGCACGTAGAAATTTCGAGAATAGCTCTTGCAACAATGATAGCAATAGGTAGAAACTAGTTGATGAGCGGCAAGGTACCCCTACACTCAACCATACTAATATGAGCGTTCATGCACGATCTGGTCGAACTTCATGGACAGGCTAGTTGTGGTATCTAGATAGTTACACGTTGATCGCAGTTCATTGTCTTCCCACCTGGACTAGTATTTGCTTTATCACGTATGGTTTAGTCCAAAGTGAGGCGTATGATGTGATCCTAAACCAGTGCTACTCCTAGAGACAATGGAGAATAATATTGATTAAACTAATGAATGATAGGAAATGAAGTCTAAGCTAACCTAAGTGCAATGAGCATTTGTTCCTTAATCATCTGTACACATCTTGGACCTCGTGCATGACTACTATTGGGATTACCAAGCGTAGATCCTAGGTACGCTACTAGGTTACCAAGTAGTCACACTTAAATGCTCGTGATCAAGTCATACTCATTCCACATTTAACAACAGGAATAGTAAATGATGATGAAGAAATATTAACTAAGAAAACAATAAATAACAATAATAATTAAGCAATTAAAACTAAGTGAATGCTGCAATGATGAAGTAATCTCGATCTTTATTTTTGATCATGTGCGCGTCCAAGTACGTCACACTTGAATAAAGGTGTCGTACAATTACAAACATCACACTGCAGGCATGCACTTGGGAAAATAATCTAACTCCTATGAAAACAAATTGTAAGAGCTTCACTAAAACTAACTCGAAGCTGCCTAAATAAGGTAGAAGGCCCTCTTATTTATAGGCCAGGATAGGTAGCTACGTAAATGGGGCCACGTCGACGCAGGAAGGCTACATCGACGAGGCCACGTCAATGCGGCCACGTATACGGGGCCCCGTATACACGGCCTAGTCAATGCATCAACTATATAGTGCTTCATCACTAGTGGTGGAGATCCATCTGTGTATAAACTAACCATGAGTCACCTTAAAGAAGTGGCTCATATAATTAGCCAGATGGAGGAAGGTGAATCAATTTTGTCTACCTAATGAACGTGGTTGCCTATGAGGTCAAATCCAAGTGCCCGAGAGGTGACAGTGTCTCTCTCTCAACATCATCTATTCCCAAAAATCTCTGGGAATGCTACTTCCTTTTTGGTACACTTAGAGAAGGGTGAGGAGGTAACCGTATTGGTGATGCAACACTGGGAGCAAGAGACAGTTGTAGAGATCATTGCTAATCAAGTCGTTGAGGCATTAAATGCACATGCGGTGCTTGAACTAGATGTTTTTGCACTAAGAGATGTGTAGGCGTCCATAAGGATAATCAGCGGAAGATTAAGTACAACCTAGCATGAAGAACTGTTGGACTAACTGGTGGGAACTAGGCAACCAATTCTGGATATCTTTGATTTTTGATATCATCACTACAACCTAGTTGGAGCTATTAGAGGCAAAGGGTAAGTGCCTCATCTTGGAAGGGAAACTTGAAACAACCCAAGCACATAATCAATGCTTGGCTACGGAAGTTGTCGAATTGCATGCCCAGATTACTAACTAATGAGCAGCGAGGTACCCTTACGCTCAACCATACGAATATGAGTGTTTCACGCATGATCCGGTCGAATTTCAAGGACTAAGTGCTTATGCGCCCTTGTGGAACAAGGACGGGTTAGTTGATCGTTGTCTTCCCAAGCTTACCTGTATGTCATGATTGTAAGGTTAAGTAAGCTTGAAGCATATGATTTTTATAGCTTTTATGTTTTTACGTCCTACACTAGTAGGGAAGGACAGAGATAACTAAGTGACTAATTTAACTTAACTACTCATTAACTAAGTTCTAACTAATCCTAACACCAGCATCTGTTCTCACTTGCCATATACATCCTGAACTAGTGCAACACTGCTAGGATTACCAAATGCTAATCGTTACCGGGTTACCAAGTGTTACACGCATGCTCGAAGTGGTCGTGCTTGTGTAATTTAACGATTTGCTTAATTGGTCAAAATGAATTACCATGCTAATAACAGAAATGTAAAGTGCATAAAATAAAATAAATGCATAAGAAAATAAAATAAAATAAATGTGTAAGAAAATAAATCTCAAGTGCTACAAGGATGAATCGAAGAGCTCATCTTTATTGCCGTACACAAGGTGTGCTCAGGTACACAATGCTCAAATAAAGATCCGTCCACACTTAGACCTCCTGTTGCGGGCACCTGGAAAATACTCTAACTTTCAAACAGACTACAAGAGTTTCACTACTTGACTGCTAAAAGACTTCTTTTTCCCAATTTTATGCCTAGGCATTGTATTTATAGGCTTGGGAGCAACTACTCTAATAATTAGAGTAACCCCTCTAATAATTAGAATAAACTGCTACAGTAACTGATCTAATAATTAGAATAAACCGCTAGAGTAACTGCTCTAATAATTAGAATAAATCGCTACAGTAACTGCTCTAATAATTAGAATAAACCACTAGAGTAACTACTCTAATAATTAAAATAAACCACTAGAGTAACCGCTCTCATCACTAACCCTGCTCTTATTAACCCTACATTAACACAAGATGAAGCTTTTCAATAGCTTCAAGAACAATTTAAGCAAGTTGAGGGAGAAATGGTAATGGTGGTCTTTAATCAATTAATAGTAGAAGCTAAAATTCACACAATATAGAAGGACTTGATGTAGACATGCTAAGAAAATGAATCCTTGACCATAGAAAACCATCGCCTATGGAATGTTGATGTGCAAAAACAATAGTTAGACAAATTTATCCATCAACAGTAGGAGTAGCTCACCAAGGCAAATGCCGAAGTGAGGAGATTAGTAGTGGAGAATCATAACCTCTTCATGGAGGACATCCACGCCTTACGCTAGAAGTCAATTATTGAGATTACTGCCTAAAAGAACGAGGCTCTGAAATTCGAGAAAGTCAAAAATCACTACTGAGACCAAGTTGGCCTACAAAAGGAGGTGACTGAAAAGTGTATCCAAAAGGCGAAGGTAAAAGTTAATGAGGCCCTACAGCAACTCCAACGAGGTAGAGAAGTGTGGTAACCTATCTTAGATAGGATTGATGCCTATAATAGGGTAGAAATTCGCATGAAGGAATTTTAGATTGAAGAGATGATAGAGTACATGGAGTTGTCCAATCTCCATCATGCAAACTTGGTGATGCTGACTACTAGACAACTGTGGTCTGAATTTAAAAGGTAAGTCACCAACTCATACTTGTTGTATGAGGCCAAGTTCAAGACCCACAAGGACACCAAGCAAAAGCTTGTAGTTGCGAATGCCAAACTTAAGGTTCTCAAGACAAAATTCACTGATTAGAGGTCAATCACAGAGAACCTGGCCAAAAGAATGAATGACTACCAGGCACTATAGGACACACTTCAAGAATTCGACATTGAGCACAAGCAACTTGCGGCCTAGTTTGTCAATGTGAAGGAGCTCTTTCTTGTTTTGCCTTGTCCTTAGGATGTTCCAATCGTGGCCCACATCGACGAAGCTACATGGACCGTGAACAATCCTAGGGGTAAAGAAGAGAAAATGAAGGTGTTATTGGATGCTTTTCGCCTTCCACTTGAATTAGCAGTAGTAATAAGACAACCACAACCAGCTCTACCACCACATGTGCTTCATGCTAGTGAAGGTCCCTTAAAGCCTCAAGAGCCGCCACAGCTTGGGATTGTCTGACCTTCTCCATCAACTTCACACCATTAAAGAATGTGCTATCCAATTTTGAAGAATCATGTCATGGTGTTCAATTTTGTGTCATGAACACCGCAATTTTTGTAATGTGTTGATCCATACGTTGGGCACTCAGTTGTTATGTCCGTTTTGTCTTGTCTTGTTTTGTTATGTCAAAGTTAATCAATAATTCCATACCTTTCTAATTTTGTAAAGAACTTGAGGATGAGTTTTTATTCAATCATGGGGGTATGATGAGTTTTGGTTTGTCATGTTGACTGGGCCCCATCGACATAGGCTGTTGTGTTGACGAGGCCTCGTCGACTAGGCCCCATCGACACAGTCAATTGGATCAATGCAGCTTTGTTGATGCAGGGGTCTATCTTGGTCTATAAATATGAGCCACTAGCTACATTTATGTAATCAATTCTCATAGTAGTAGCAAAGCTCTTGCAATTTGTCTATTCAAAAGTTAGAATATTTTTCCTAAGTGCCTGCAGTAGGAGTCATTGAGTATATGGATCTTTATTCAACCATTACTATACCTAAGCACGACAATGTGTGCAACAATAAAGATGAGCTTTTTAATAAACCTTGCAGCATTCTAGATAGATTAAATATTTCATTTATGCATTTAATTTTTTCAATTACTTATTCAATGTTTTCCAATAATTAAGCTAACTAAGATAATTGAGCAAGATAAGCTAGATAGATTAAATACATAAGTACGACCACTTTGAGTGTAACATGTATTTTCTTGGTAATCCTAGTAGTGTTATTGCTTCATACACCTAGTAGCATAGCGCTTGGTAACTTAGCAGTGGATATGTGGGTTCAAAACATGTACAAAAAGTGGGATTGGATACTTATGTTAGGATTAGCTAGAGGCCAGTAGGTTAGTTACATTGAACTAGCCATTAATTTACCTTGTCTTTATCTCTATTCAAGCACCAAGACTATAAAACATACAACTATAAAAAGTGTATGCCTCAATTACACTTAATCATACCATGTGCTTCACAAGTGTAATTAGAAAGATAATGAATGACCTTAGGGCAAGGTTCACTGCCTTAAAGACTAGTGCACTAGAAACTATAAAGTCCACAAAATTCGACCAAATCATGCGTGAATGCTCTGTGATTCATATGGTTGGACGTAGGGGTACCTTGTTGCTCATCAATAAAGAATAAATCTAAGGGGATTCTTCAACATTATAAATACTACAAAGGGTTTTTTTTATAAAATTATACTCCTTAGTACATATAATCAACACAATGCTTTCTTGTGACTTTTATGTAACACAATAATGCTTTAAGTGTGAATCAAAACTAGTAATTTCTTTTTTACAGATCTTCTTAGGCAATGAAATAAATACTTGGGTTGCTTATTGTTGGAAATTAATGCTAACTGATGAGTGGCGAGGTACCCCTACACTCAACCATACGAATACGAGCGTGTACGTGCGATCTGGTCAAACTCCGTAGACTAAATGCCTTAACGCCATAAGAAACACTTGGGGTTAATCGTTCGTTGTCTTCCCAGGCTTGCTTGTATGTGTCACGGTGTATGGTTAAGCAAGTCTGAGGTATGTGATTTTTTTGGTGTTTTTCAGTTTATCTCCTAAGCTATGAGGGAAAGGGTTGAGAAACTAACTAACTCTAACTAATGTCCTAAGTCTAAATTAACTAGCGTCAACATCCGTTCCCACTTACCGGACACACCCTGAACTATGCAACTGTGGCTACCAAACGCTAATCGTT
>MNCI01002621.1:54026-76868 GCA_015680685.1 Gnetum montanum | reverse complement strand
CCGTACACAACTTGTGTTCAGGTTACAAAGTTGCTCGAATAAAGAGCCGTTCACTCTAGGACTCCTACTGCGGGCACATGGGAAATTAATCTAACTCTGGAGTGTTCAAACTGCCAGAGCTTCGCTACCTCTAGCCAAGATTGGGAAATGAAGGGAGTGCCGCCTCTTATTTATAGATATGGCGACGGACCGCGATATCACGTAAGCGATATCGCAAGGAAAGACGCGATATCGCGGCACTATGCATGTCGCGTCTCATCACTAACAATAAGATAAACATTCAAAGAACATCATATCATGAGACAAAGAAAATATGAACTTTTAGAATATAGACAAAAAGGAAAGGTTCTTTTAAAATTTTGTTCTTATAGCTATTGCTAAAAGAAAATACAAGATGAAATCCCTTGATGTATACTATTTGTAAATAGCATTCTATTAGGGGATATAGCCTTAAAAAGTATTGCTTCGAAATGAAGAATTGGAAACATGCTCTAAAATCAAAAAGCTTAAAATGTAGTAAATGTAAGATAGATTATACCGAATGTAATTTCACTAACACTCTAAGTAGTGGTGAAATAGAAGAGACAATTCAATAACAAAAAGTCTCTCATTGCAAACACTTTTGTTACCTATGATCAATGCTCCAATTAGGTGGTGAAATTAATAAAGATATAAAAATAGGATTGAGGCGTGATCATCAAAATGGAGACACACTAGTAATCTTTTATGTGATAAAAATATCACAATAAAATTAAAAGAAAAATTTTACAAGAGAGTAATTAGGCCTACTATCTTATATGATGCTAAACGTTGGATGATACAAAAGAGACATGAACAACAACTTAATTTGGCATAAATGTGAAATGCTTACATGGATGTTGAATGTTAATAGAAAAGATAAAATATGTAGTAGAAAAAGTTACAAAACGACTTTGAGTGGCTTTTATTTCAGATAAGTTATAAAAATAATGCTTTAGAGCTTTTGGGCATGTGCAAAGAGGATCATATAATCAGCTCATGATAAGAGGTTGCTACATCAATGTTCTAGGAATGCCATCAAAAGGAAGATAAAAAAAGACATAAGAAAAATGATTGAATATGATTTGAAACAAGTGCAAATTAATAAAGATCTAGCTCTTCATATAGAGGTAAATGATGGGGAAAAAAACTATGTAGCTAATTGTATTTTGTTAGGACAAGGCTAGGATGATAATGACAACGATGAACTATTTCTAAAAGACAAATGGTCAAAGAATTGTAACACTATAAACTTAAACATACAAAGAGAACAAAGTCATGGATAAGATAATTGTATCAAGTTAGAAAAGAAAAGTTAGCAAAGGCTTAAACAAATTATTAAAAACCACATGCTTAAGTAAGTGGATAAAACTAGAACTCCATTGCTTATAATAATTAGATCACTTAAATGATGATGTGTAGGCCTAGTGGTAAGACTTTTGATTTCTTAGCTCTAGGTTATAGGTTCAATTTTGGTGGACAAATCTAACTTGAAAAGTTCTAATTTGACTATATATCTTAGGGGTAAATTTGTTTAAAAAGGTTATAAACAATTCATGTAAATGTCCTTTACAACATTAAGATGCTTGTTTCTCAAGTTGCAAAACTTAGTGATGAGCGGTGAGGTACCCTTATGCTCAGCCATACGAATACGAGGGTTTCATGCACGATTCGGTCGAATTCCAAGGACTAAGTGCCTATGTGCCTCTGTGGAACAATAACAGGTTGATTAATCGTTGTCTTCCCAATCTTACTTGTATGTCACGGTTGTATGGTTAAGTAAGCTTGAGACATATGATTTTTATGGCTTTTATGTGTTTTATATCCTACACTGATAAGGAGGGGAGTGAGAAATAACTAAGTAACTAATCTAATTTAACTATTCATTAACTAAGTTCTAAGTACTTCTAACACTAGTATCCGTTCCCACTTGCCGTACACAACCTGAACCGGTGCAACGCTGCTAGGATTACCAAACGCTAATTGTTATTGGGTTACCAAGCGCTACACGCATGCTCGAAGTGGTCGTATTGAGTGTATTTAACTAAGAGAGTTGTAAGGTGAGAGAAATCATTAATTAACTAGGAAAGCATTAAATAATAATTAACATTAATTAATCTATTTTGTATGCTGCAAGGTTTATCATAAAGTTCGTCTTTATTGCCGTACACAAAGTGTGCTCAATTGCACAATGCTCAAATAAAGATCTGTTCACTCTATGACTTCTATTGTGGGCACGCAAAAATAATTCTAACTCTGGAGGAAAAAAATGGCAAGAGTTTGGCTAAGGGACTAACTTCTCACTGTTGAAACCAAGGGCGTCGCCTCTTATTTATAGGCAAGGAGATGGGCTTCGATATCAGGTATCCAACATCGCATGGTTGATCTGATATTGTAGACGCGTGATATCGCGGTTCATCAATTAGGTTCAAGCTAAAATGCATCTGATTAGGCTTTCATAGCCATCTCAAAACCCCACTTGGTGGGAAAAGTATTTTTTTTTCTATGCAATATATCAAAGGTTGTAAAGAATTGAAGTCAACGGATACTATTTTTTCCAAAAGTTTTCTTTCTAGAAGAGCACACTTTCAATATTTCAAGCGACATAGAGAAAAGAAAGTTTTGCCAAATTTCAACAAGCCTCACACCTAATACAAACGCTTAACATGCCTACCATGAATCCTAGCCAAAGCTTTATCATTAAAGAACACATGGTCAAAAACCCCAAGGCAATTTGTGATTAACAAAAAACAAATGGAACCGTCCAAAACACAACTTTGCTCTCAACTTGAATGTATGCTAAGCATGGATATCCGTTTTTAAAAAGAAACATTGACAAAATATGGGCGAGACCCGGATTAAATTTTCTTCGGTTTTTCGAAAACCAGCGTTGATTTTAAAAAGCCCCTTTTCCGCGTACATGTTTAGCAGCCGAACCAGAATAGCACAGCCGCTCGTCTTGTGGAAGCAAAAATTGCTTTGCAGGGCCTGAAATTTAGCGCCTCTTAAGGACCTTCTCTGCAACCAAACTCATTCGTTTCTTGGTGCGTCAAAACGATTGAGAATCCATGGCTATGCAGGTCGGTGTTGGTGCTTCCAAGCTGCTGTTTTACGTTGGCGCAGGTTAGTATTTCATTTTCAACGATTTCTTTTCTGATATGTAATCAAAGGTTCTTGTTTGATATGTTTGCATTGATTTCTTTTTTGATATGCACTCAAAGGTTCTTGTTCGATTTGTTTCAAGATGTTCTTGAAATCTCTGGTTTTGGTTTTCCTCCGCGGCACAAGAACATGTTAATTCTTCTTCTTCTTCTTCTTCTTTCCACATAAATTCTGCCTGACATTGATTTTGACTGGAGGATCCTTTTGCCCGTTGATCTTATTATGGCTTTAGGCTTCGTTTCTACTAATCGGCATCGTTCCGTTAGAATCTTAGCTTTCTTCGAAGGCTGATTTAACTCTCACGGCATGATCTTATTGGAAGATCCTGTTGCTTGAATGTGAACTTTTGCCAGGAAATTGTTGTGCATTCGTTGACCTATCCCGTGACTTGATTATATTTCAGGTGTTGCTTTTGCTCTTTATTAGTTTTTAAAATCAAACCAACCGACTAATCTGACCTTGTCATTCCATGGGGCGGAAGATATGAAAATGATCGTAAATTTGCCATATTCTCTTGAAATTTAACTAACATTGGAGTGTTTGTACGAGTTATCAGACTTCTTGATAATATTAACATTTATTCTCGTTTTACTAAAGAAAATAAGTAGCCTGGTAAATTTCATATGCGCTGCAAGTTTTAAATTTCTGGAGATTTGTCTGCATATCAAAGTCTTGAACGGTGTTTCTTCCCTTTTTACTTAGATATTCTAGAGCTACAAAGTTATATGTTGAATTTTATTTCTTATATTGGATGTATCGTGGGTTTACTTTGTTCTATTTGTTGAACTATTAATGATATATTGAGCTTGCTTACTTGAAGGCCAAAGCTAGGCATTCCATGGGTAATTAATTATGGGAAGATATAGATCCTTATAATGGCTTGTAGACCAAGCAGTAATTATTTTGACGTTCTAACAATTAAGTTCAAAAATGACTGGCAGATCGTTTCCAAACCACTAAATAGAAATAGCCAAAACTTTTTCATAAAAAAAGTAAGAATAAATTTATCAATTGCAAAACTTAGATTTGAAATACAACCAGGAATTTCTTGAAATCTTAAAGATTGAGTGTTGGTCAGCAACTCCAAACTCCAAAAATGTGTTTTAGCATGCTTTATTATCCCATCAGGCTAAAGATCTGCTCATGTTTAAATTCTTGACAAATCAACAATATTGGATGTTAAGATAATGGTCATAGAAATTTCTGGTTGTAGTAGATAGCATTGGCTTCAAGAAGTGAACTAGAGAACTGGATTATCAGACTAGAACTAGAGCTATTGCCGAGCGAAAAGAAAAGGGAAAAAGAGGAAATGAAATATTTCTTTCCATTGTGTAATCGAGTGCACTTAGTCCATCCCCTATGTTGACTTTCAGGCTATGAAATATTGGATTATAAATGATATTCGAAGCAACTAAGACATGCATTTCATCCTCCTTATTTTGCAGAACCATACAGATGCATTCTTCCTATATTTTTACATTTATTAGGCTAACTATTGGGCCCCAATTTCAGAGCTGAATCAAAAGGTCAAAAATTACTGTTTTTATCCCAAGATTGCTGATCTTTTGTCACAAGTACAATCATGACTTTGTTGTTCCCTCTCTTTTCCTAAAGTAACAAGGCCAATAATAGCCTTATTAAAGTATCATGTTCAAAACAAACTCTTGACAAAACTATTTGGGAACATCATTGAGCTAGACCCCTTGACAGAAAAGCAAAAGAAATCCATATCAGGGTTGAATCTTTTTCTGGATAGTACAAATCTTGAGCACCTGCAAGTCCTGGTCCTGCCACACATCTAACATGGAAAGAAAAATGAAAAAAAAATGAGGCACTGTCACAGTAAGGATAGCTTCCCATGCCCACTGGAAGCTACGGTTAGACCCAAAGACAGGGTTAGCACCAAAATTGGTTAACATGTCTCCAACAACTAGGGTGGTTGGCAAGCAATGGATCCAGTTTAGCATCTTGCAACATCTGATGAAACAAATATTTAATATGGTCCTTGGTAACAGATGACCCACGTAGGTATGACATCATACAGTTCTGATATCCCACCAACATATGACCCACACAGTTCTACTCTTATTGGTGCCGGTGGCCGATCAAATCCCCCAAGCAAGCATTGGTATTCCTAAGTGTGCCTTGCATGTGCTCAATGCCTCCACTACCTCAGATGATGTATAGTAGATTTAGTTAAATAATGCTTGTTTACTCAATTGCTGTGTATGCAAGCATTATTGGAGACCGGTATCTTGAACACTGTGTTTGTGCATCTTCCAACAACCCTTGCTACCTCAGTTGGGTTAACTGAAGACAACCCCAATATTTAATGGGTAACTACAAGAAAAATGAACAAGTTCTTATGTAATCATTGTAATGAATGAGTGTTTTACAATAAGGAAAAAAAACTGGGGTCTTGTAGTTACAGGTTTAATTCCATTGAGTATTGGGAAGTTAAAGTACTAAAAGCTAAGTAGAGAAATGGACAGTAAATCGTAAAAAAAGATGTCAACTATAGAAAAACAATAAGAAACAAACAAGCATGGAGAGATTGGTAAGCTGGGAATTAACAGGAAAATGGAGAACCTGTAAATTAAGGAAAGATGAAGAAAACAAACCAACTCTGCAAACCATAAAGTAAAAAAAATCAATAAAGGAGTACTTTTAAGCCCTTACAAGTAAGTGAGAAAGGTTTGGACACAACATGAATTACTATGAATGTAGATTGAGGATATGAAATACCTCTTAATTAAGAGATGCAAAGTAAAAAAAAGGGAGGCGGGGGCGGGGAGGGGAGGAACATATGTTCAATACAAATGAAATGAAAATTAGGGGGTTGTAAAAATTTCCCTTTTGTTATCTTGTTTACTTTCATAGATGCTTGAGCCTAAGCTATTTTTTTAATAGATTACTAGTTAAGTAGAAAGCCATGAGAATTTGAACTATTTGTATAGTACACTGCCTGATTGATGAAAAAGGATAACTCAGAGAAGCATTGATAATGCTGAACTATTAAGAGTTGGAAATACGTCAACAGGTACGGCTAGAAGGCTCTTTAAATAATATGGCAGGGTTAGGTTAGAGGTACTCTAGGTGTGACACAGGCTAATTACTTCCCTCATATAAATAAAGAACTCCAAGACTATCATAGGGCATGATGTAATTATATTGAAATAAGTTAAGACAAATTTATGTAACACTAAAGAGAACATGCATTATAAAGGGAATATGATATAATCTAAATACTGAAACTGAAACTGAAATTGAATTTTGACTTATGTTAATTATGACCCTCCTGATATGTTGGGCAAAGTAGTCTCAGAATTCCTTTTATGGTTTTTTTCATAAAATTTATAACTCAGTGTTTCCTACCAGAATCAAACCTGTAACCTAGGGTTTCCATGCTAAGTCTCTTACCATAAAGCTAACATGTCATTACATTATACTGAGCATAGTGGACATATCCTCGTAAAAGGTGATACAATAAAAAATGTAATATGCTGGCTGAGTTTCAAATTCATGGTCAATTAAACAATTAACATAACTATAATACAGTTCAAACTCATAAAAACAGTCATCTTGTTACCCAATAAGAATTCGATTGATTATTTTGTTGGCACAAGCATACTTTGAATCTACAGCTAAGCCAGACGAACAAGTTTGCAAACAATGTCTAAACACTTTTACAGGAAAAGACAAGAAAGAGCATGAATCCTTACACTAAAGGTTTAGGATCAAACACAAGTACACAGAGAAATATGTGCATAACAGTGAAACAGTAAACTAATGGAATAGATGGCCCCTGAATGTTAACTTTGACTTGATTGCATTTTTTTCAATAAATGGATTACCATTATGCTACCATTTCTGCATATGATGACACATGTACACGCAAAATCTCTTAATTATGACTATCAACATATCAATTCCAAGACAATTAGGAGACTGGTAAAAGTTGACATACTTGTTCAGTTTGTTTTATCTTGAGACGTGTGATAAACTTATTGACTTTGTAGATATCACTGGTGTCATAGGTAGGGGCACAAGTTTCTATAATGATCTGACATAGCCATCACCCAGTGCTTCGATTCTGTAAAAATCTTCCAGAATTATATAACCGATTCCACCAATTCTCTGATCCTTAAAAGGTTGAAAAATCCTTCTTAGAATAGAAAAACATTTCTTCCTTGCTTGTGTAGGAAAAACTGATGGTATGCATTTTTTGAATTGAAAGCAACATTCTTAACTTCAAAAAACATAAGTTGGGTATTTGCTGGAGTGTTCGTGTTCAATTAGCTTTTCATCTGTCGTTTAGTGCCTTGGGATAATCTTGTATGTTTTAGCTTTTAGATTTTGTTAACTCTACAATGACCCTTGAAGACAACTTGATATAAAAGCAGGACATTGACTTCTAGGATTTAGTGCTTACCACAGCTGCAACGTACCATGCCATTGGCTATGGCATTTGATTTCTAGTTGCTTTTCATTGGAAGTGCTGCTTGTGATAATCCTTTTGCTGCTGTCATGATAGTGTTTGTGAAGATCTTTTTTTGACTCGTGTTTAGCTAGCAATGTCGCTGATTAGTAGTGTCTCTATTAACTTCCTTTTGAAATATGCTAAGGTTGACATTTCTTATGAGACTGCCTTCTCCCTTGTGACTTTGTCTAGATAGATGAGGACATTCTCTGAGTGCACAAGCCATGCATTTTGGTAGCTTGCATTATTTATCTTAAGCTCACTTTTCTGGGTTAAGCCAGACATCATGCCATTGACCCTCACAATTACTTTCTGGCTGCAGTGCGTTGTTGGATTGGTGTTAAGATTGTTGAACATTTTTCTGATATTGATTACAGTAGCTTACGTTTGCATAAATTAGTTGATGATTTCTTTTGATGATATATGATTTAAATGCTTGTTTTTAAGTAAAATATTTCGATGGTCTTCCTTTTTCCCATTTTTAACCTAATATATTATGTTACCTTTGGACTTGCATTCTGGCTATGGTGTGTGACCTGCATCTATTCAAATATATATTATGCCCTGTGATTTTAAAAAAGGTTATTTTAATTTATTCTGTTGTTGGATTACCTTTTTTCCAGGGCTTGGAGGAACCTATATTCTGAAGAATCACAGCCTAACTGAAATCCTTGGAGAAATTCGGGTAATTCTAAAGGAGATAATTTTATTCAGTACTTTCTAACTGCATTTTTTTGTCATTTGTATTTCATTATTGTTCAAATTCCAAACTATATTCTAAAATTTGATGTTTATATTTGTCTAGAAAATGACAATTTAAGAGCTTATATGTGAAGTTTCATGAGCATTATTTACAATGTTACAGATATGTGTACAGAATTTTCATTTTGTGTTTTGATATTACCAAAATGTTTAATACATCACTTTCATTTATTTCAACACGTTTGAAAAACATTCAAGTATGGTTGGTGATTGCATACCAATAGTTAGGTCTGTTTTCTTAATTTTTTTTATAAGTAAAAAAGTTTCATGGGCTTTGTTTTTGGACAATAAGGGTTGTCACGCAGAGGCTTAATGCTCATCTTGCCAAGGCAGGGCTTGGGGAAGGTTTGTAGTTGAGTGAAAGCTGAACCTCTTTTCGAGTGGCTGTGCCCAGGCTTGAATCTTGGTCGTACAATTTGAGAAACAAACACTTTACTGTCACTCCAAATAATTGCCCCTCTTTACTTTTGGATAATGTCAAGTGAGGAAAAATGAAAAACTTAGGCTTATAACGTTTTTTGATTTAAACTTAGGAAATTGGGAACAAGTTCGGAATGGGGTGTGATAAAGGAAAATTTTTGTACCACTGTAGTTTAGTTCAATGAGTTCATTTATGAAAGTTTGACAATTTGTTTTAATGCAAAGGAGGTTGGAGTGTAATGACCCAATGCCTGTAGTGGGTGGTTGATGATTCCAGAGGTTCGGCTACTCTAAGGTACCCAATCCTTTAACGTGAGCAAGGACATCATCAATTTTTGACTACTTCAGTATGTGACACATCTGACAATAACCAGTTCATCATTCTGAGCAATGTTATCAATTGATCCAGTAATGAAAATAGATTCAAAACCATAATATATCCTAACAAAGTCTGAAACCTTGGGATGGTGCCAATTGAGGTTCTGTGCCTTACTGAGGCCTTCCAAATGTTTAACGAAAACAATTACATCTTCAAGATTCAAAAACAAACAGTATCACTGCAACAATCCTCTTGTAGCCCTGGGTCATTTTTCATGTTCCAAGACATCCAGTATCTTCACACACATCTGAAATTGCGTAGTGATCCAATAATACACTAATTCAACAACATAGTAATCCAATGACATTATACAATAATCCAATAACACAGTATTCTAATAAGCCAACAGTCCATTGCCCCCAATGGTTCAACAATCCAATAAACATTAGTAGCTAATCCAAAGAAGCAATTAAGATGCCCCATCAGCCTGACACGTCCCTGAACCAATCAAGATACCTCATTAACCTTGCAAGGCTTCCAACAGCAAACTGTCTGAGCACATCCCCTCAAGGCTACACATGATGAAATAGCCTTTTCAAATCTTGTCTTCTCATCTCACATGATGAATACTAGGCCTTACCTTTCAGTGTCTCATTGCTCCAGAGCAATTGAACAGCACCTTGTAAGGCTCTGTGACATCGCTGTTTATGATGGATTACAAGGACTCCCTCTCAAGCTCCATCCAGGTTTTGCAATGTAATTTGATAACCAGCACACGTAGACAACCCTTCCTTCAAATTGTCAGTCACCTTGGCCATGTTCTTTAGAATTCTTTCCCACTGTTGCTGTCACTCCCCAACCCAAAGGTCTTCTTGGCTTCTAAATCTAATGTTTCTAGAAGCTATTACAAAAGTTCTGATATTTCTCTGAGATAGGTTTTTCTAAATATAAATTAAAATAAAATAGTGTAAGTGCATTTCTTTCTATTGTTTACCACAATCCCAAGCACTAATGTCAAACTTTTAAACACAAGTCTTAGATTGTTTGAGATCCACTTGGTATTCTTACAATAACAAAATTAGAAATACAAAACTGAAACTGAATTTTTAATTATGTTCACTGATGCCCTGTTGGAGATAGAGCAGTTTTCTAATTCCTATTATGGATTTTGTTTTAAATCCATATTTCGATGTTGCCCACCAGAATCGAACCTGTGACCTGGAGTTTCCATGCCAGACTCTTACCGCTAAGCTAACACTTCATTGTTCCATGACCAATTCCACATTATGCCATGGTCCACTTGTATAATTCAGGTTAGTCTTATGACACACCACATTGTTATTTTTTGAATATCATTTAGCAAAGCGAAGACAAGGATCTAGTTAAAGCCGAATAACCTCTGAATCCATATCATATCTGTGACTTAAGGGATTGACTTTGAGACTTTTCATTTACAATTGTAATGCTAACTTTCAACCTCAAAAACATAACTATGGAAAAGAAACTAGAAACCAAGATTGATACAAGGAGCTATCAAGGATGCTTCTTAATTTTAAGAATAAGATGATTCTAAAGATCTGATGTTAAAGTTTATTCCCAGACGGGCCTTAAAAGGCATCCTAGATATGGGTCTTAGCTTTAGTGATAGAAAAAATAGTTTACATATTTTCTAATAAAAATGGATTTCTGATTGATGTCTCTTACACCAAATCGAATTTCTCACATGGGCTATGTTCATTTATTAACCAGGAATTGCTAAGGAGACTGTCTGAATCAAACGAAGTTAGTGATGGTGATGCAGAAACTGTTGCTCTGCTTTCACAGCAGGCAAGTTCTTTTTTAATTTCTTTTGTTAATACATCATTCAAGCTTTAGGTAATCCTTATTTTCAGCATGTGCTACTGTTGTCTGTGTAATGTTAAGTGTTAAGTTTTTCTTCTTCTTCTTTTTAAAATAATGTTTCATGCATCAATGCATGAGTGAGTGATGGAAACAAGGAAGCCATTTGTCAAAATTGAGTTTTGGATTCTGAAAATAGGAATAAAATTAAGTTTGTAGATATTGGCAAGGTTGGGGCATTTTAAGTGGTAGAGTAGCTTTGATGCCATGATCCACTAAGACTCAGCCCTTGATTATCAGGATTCCTGGAAATTAGCATTAACTTGGCTCTTAACAAAATGGTGAAAAAGAACTCATGTTGCTGACCCTATTTTGTTGGGACAAGGCTAGAAACAGGATGATGACTAACTAGTCATTCTTAGCTTTCCCAAACAGCCATGTCATTTATAGCTTTGATGACTAGTCAGCTGGTTTAAAAAGCTTTTAAAATATATATTAGGCTTAAAAAAATACTAATTGGCATTTAAACTTTAGTCTTTTACTCATCATCATTCGGTCAAGCTGTTTAAGTTGGTTATTCTAAACTTTTATAGTTGGCAACTTGACATCTTTGTTTTTCATGATACGTTGACACACTAGTGTCTTCTCTTGTGACTCACCTTTTCATGTATTTCTATTGATTCTGAAACCAAGGAGTAATGAAGGCTTATTTAATTTATATTTTATCCACCACTACAGTTGGAAAACACATGGAATTTATTGCCACCAATGTGAAAAAGCCAACCACCATGTTCTGTTTGGATAATGTGTAAGTAAGACCTGGGCAGTTATGTCAAATATAATAATTTTGTAAGGGGATTTCTTCTGAATATGTGTGGTTGAGGGATATTTCATCATGAGAAATATGACTAGTTTACAAACATTTCTGCAATCTATTTCTAAAGACAAATGTATCTTTCTAATTATATGTGTATATAATAACATTCCATTCATGTTCCTCCATCATATACATCATCTAGTGCTTTTTGAGAGGAAACATGCTCAATCTAGAGCTGGATAAATCAAACCGAATCACGAGTGAGAAGGAGAGCCTAAGGTGGTGTGAGAGCATGAGAAAAGTATAACAAAGGTTTTAAGGATGGACTTGTTCTAACCAGAGTCAGTAGCAGGCATAATCTTCCTTGCTTTTTTTTCTTCTTTTCATGACTATCTTTCCACTGATTGCCTTCTTCAATGATAGCACACTAAGGAGCCCAAGGCACAGCATCTTCTGTTACATGCACTCAAGTGATTAGGAGCAAAACAGAAAAAACTCTATGTTGAATTATTCACTTTCAATCTCATGTTCTGGTCAATGGTCTGTTATATTGAAGTAGGTCCAACATCATCATTGGGGTATAATAATCTTTGGTGTCATCATCATTGAAATTTTGTCCAACATTTTTGGTTTGTGATATATATAATATGTTTGTTGCATAGGGATAGCATATTGAATCTTTCTAGGAGCAGCTGCAAATTCTAGATTTTGATCTGGTTTTCTCGTTCTGGCTGTCCCTGTTACTTGTGATTTTTAACATACGTAATGTCTTAACCATTTTGTCTTCTGTGTTGGAGAATTCTTCAGTGTAGATTGATGGAGAAAAATGGAAGTTATTTTAGAATAACATCTTATTTGCAGAAATGAAGAACACTGGCATTGTGTTTTTTAAAAATAGAAATTTGGAATTTACTTTTCACACAGAGTCCTATTATTATTTGGGGTCATTGGCAACTTCAAAGCGTTGTTTTTATTTAGTTACCCTGTTATGTTAGGGATATTGCTAAGGTTAGTTTTTTCATTGTTTAGTTGCAACTCGAGGGCCAGTTCCTACGGTTTATGCTAAGACATAAAAAGAATTATACAAGAGAATGGCTGAAAGTGGATTCTGCAATATAAAACACCAGTGTTGATATCAGTATTTCAAAATTGCCTCCTTTATGTTTCAAAACATCTCAATGAGGGGTAGCTTGTTCATAAGGCCTTTGGACTTAAATCTTCTATATCACAGGATCAATCCCAAAAGATTATACTAATGTATACAGGCATTGTTAAAAGATGATTGTTACAACTTAACTTTGTCCTGTAGATGCATAGGGTCATGTGCTCTCTGTATAAATTATCCTGTAAGATATGTGAAATTAGCAGATACGAGGAAATTATATTTGTTATTTACACATTTTCTAGGACCTGGGTTTAATTGGAAACATAATGTTCTTTTTTCCTGAATATCTATCTTTTAAAAGCAGTGGCCCAATTATATGAAACTTGAATGTCTGAATGTTCAGTAATAGATTTTTGTGAAATTAGGAATGACGAAGAAATGATGCTTGTTAGATGGTAAGTTTTCAAGAAAATTTCCTAGCATGTGGTTTGACGTTAACTATGAACTTTTTACATTACATTCAGATTCAGCGCTTAACTCAGCAGGTCAGATATATGGCTTCGAACAGACCAATAACGGTATTAAATGGGAATGGCACCAGTGGTACGTATTTGTTTTGTTTCTTTAACTTCATTGAATAATGTGTAAGTAGGTGGATATGGTGGGTTGATAGAGAAACAAGATACTTCTAGTTGAAAGCGTTGCTTCTTGATAACTTCATTGAATAATGTGTAAGTAGGTGGATATGGTGGGTTGATAGAGAAACAAGATACTTCTAGTTGAAAGCGTTGCTTCTTGATGCACCAACACAAAAAGTTGCATAGAACATTACTTGTTTTCTGCAACCTAATGTCAGAATATGATTCTGGTTGTGTTCGTAAACATAATGTGGTGTGATCTGTCAAGGCCAACAGTGCTTCTATAACAAAATGCCAGTAGACAATTCTTTTCATCAAAAGACGCATATTCAAAAAATTATACGCCAACCGTTTGTTTTGCCTTAAAAGAATCCATGATCAAAAAGGGTTTACACATGTGCTTAATAGCGTACATTCTGCAAGGGTCACAAGTTAGGCAGGTGCAGTATATGCAATCAAATTATTCAGTTTCACAATATGATTCAGCATTTCAGTTATAATGCATCATAAACACTAAATGTACTTAGTGATGACTAAGATTCAGTTCACTCAAGTTAAATAATAAAAGCTAGATAGTATGTGTGTTATTAATAACTAAAATGCTTCTAGTATGTGGTGTCGGTGGCAGAATTGCAGAGTTATTTTTCCTGTTTCTGTTATTTGTCCTCCTGTTCTTAGATCGATTTGGTTCCAAAATTGAAAATTTGATCCTTTGATATCAGTGTCAGTGTCATGCGTTGGATGCTTTGTATTTTCTGCTTAATTACATTTTTCTAGGTAGTGACCATATAAAATGGATGCAGGCAATCTCTCATCCTTGTTGCTTCCTGCTGCTGCAATTGGAGCAATGGGATATGGGTATATGTGGTGGAAGGTAATTCCATCTGTATTCCATTTATTATTTCTTAGCTTGGAAGCGTCTAGATATTTATATGATTGCTAAACTTTGGTACTGTTTTGATTAATGTAAGTTTCACATTCTTTTAGTCTTTTACAGGTGTTATATTGTCGCATAGATACTAAATTATCTCAAAACTTGCCAAGCATTTCATTGATTTAACTGGACAAAACTTGGTCATTCAAATCCATTGATCAGATGTTCTGTAATTGTTTGGAATTGTGAAGTTTTTCGAACATTAGACCCGTGTAAGGATTAACACACAGATTTTCATCAGGGATTGTCCTTTTCGGATTTGATGTATGTCACCAAGCGCAACATGGCAAATGCTGTTGCAAATGTCACCAAGCAGTTGGAACAAGTCTCAGCAGCTCTAGCTGTATGCTTCTGTCTTGTTGGTGTTTTGTAGTTTGAAAGTGTGTTCCTTTTGTAGAGAAATTTTTATAACCTATGATATGTTCAGGCTACAAAGAGGCATCTGACACAGCGAATTGAAGGGTTGGATGGCAAATTGGATGAGCAAAAGGAAATATCCAAATTAATTAAGAATGATGTGCGTTTTCTTATTAGTCGACTGCTATTATTTGTGCTTAGTCTGGTTTCTTGAATGAAATTGAAAAACCATGGTCTTTGTGCAAGCAGGTCTTTGAAGTTCGTGAAGATCTTCAGCAGATAGGTTTTGACCTTGATGCAATTCATCAAATGGTGGCAGGATTGGTAATATTTTCCCTTATTGTTAGTGGCTGATTTGCTACGTTTGCTTCTAATTTATGGTGTTTACCGATACAATTTTTTTAAAAAAAACAGGAAGGAAAGATTGGGACTCTTGAACACAAACAGGCATGGAAGTTATCATTTGAATCATTTTCATGACTTATTTTATGCTTATGAAATTTGTTTATATTGTGCTGATTTCAATGTAATCTTTGAAACAATATAAATGTCTCCGACTGTATGCAGGATTATGCCAATGCAGGTGTTATGTATCTTTGCCAGTTTGTTGGAGGATTTTCAAAAGATGACAACATGAAACAGTTCTTAGAGGTTGGTATATTATTACCTTCTTATTCGTTCTTGTTTTTTGGGAATGATTACAGTATGTGAAGAACTTTATTATGCGAGACATGAAGCTATCAGAATTTTTCCTTTGTTGCTGTTAACTATTCCATTTGAATGTTTGTTAATAAAATAACTTTTGACATTAAAAATCACAATGCAATCTAAAACTAGGCCTAGCAGGAGTGCCCTGTGGAGTGGGTAAAATAGGCTGGCTGTAAGCCTGGGGGTACAGTTAGATTACCATGTCGTTTGTGTTTCTTTGGACCTCTTCAACAAATTTGGGGCTGTTTAAGGTATCCAAAGAAGAGCTACTGATATAATGACATTGCCTCAGTTGGAGCTTTAACTTGTAGCTTATTGGCTGATAACCCACAAACTCCTAATTAGATTACCATTCAAACTAATTCATGTGAAGCGTTAAAATCTTTTCAGAGGAAACAGCGGTAGCTATTTGTAATATAACAATTTTATTTGAAATGTGTTAATTAGCATTATTTCTTTCCTGGAGAGAGTGTCGCAATTTTATTTGAAATATGTTAAAATAGCAGTTGTCACAAATTTGGCCGTGAACGAGAGAGTTTACGATGGAGAAAAACACATTGTTCCTGGACTACCATTTCCCATCCCTGTTATTATTTCACTTCGGCCTTATATGTTTACGCTGAAATCGTTTTGGTATCATATTATTATTTAATGTGGAGTTATTGTAACTTTCAAAAGTCAACACAATGTATTAATGGATGTGGAATAAACACGGATCGAGTTTAATGGGGCGTTATTTTTAGTGTTTCCAAACCTTTTTACTAGTGGAAAATGAAATTGAAAATGTTTTTTTTGGGGTCTTTTGGTTTTTAATTGTCTTACATCGTAGGATCTGTTGTTCCATGTTGGTTTCAACCAGTTGCCTTTATATCTCAGTGGTAACTCATTGGGTTTGAACCTATGCCTTCTAAGTCATATTCCTTAACATTGATGTTTCACTACTTAAAAATGGGTATCCTGAAAGAAAGCAAAGCAAAGTCCAACATAACTATGGATCATGAATTCTTTATGAAAACTATAGGCATTTTCCTATTTTGTGTTTGTTTTTCATCTTGCTACTTTCGTCGTTGTTGGTGTTACTGAGACGTTGAGTTATTTCTTAATGCAGACCCTCCCCGCAAAAGCTCGCTTAGAGCAGGCCTCTGGAGCTTCGGATGCGCCTAAGGTGGTCCCTTGTATTATACTATCTTTAGTAAGGTTTCTGTAGATTTGAATAAGTCAAAACATTTTTATCTTTCATATTGGCGTACTCTTTCCAGGGACTTCAATGCCTTATGGATGACTTGTCTGGGATGGTGGAGAAGAAAAAGTTAGATGCACTTCCATCTAATGCCCCTGAAACTGTGGTATCCAAAAATGAAAGTAGAACAGTCTTCAGACAATTGACACGTGCATCATTGAACAGGTTTTTATTTTTAAATATGTTAATTGTTAAGCTATTTATATATTTGTATTTAATTTTCATCAAAAATAGCTTCTAAAAGTTTGTTTCTTCACAGGACCGTTTCATTGGATCAATGATGGAATCAGCTTGCAGTGCATCAATCGTGCTATGAGTCAAATGGTGTGGGTTTAAGTTTGTTCATTGCAAGGATTGAGCATAGGGCATCTTGTTTGTATCTACCAATATTGTAATACACAGCCAGAATTCAACATATTACATGGAAACTGTCTAAATGCAACATTTTTTCCCTTTTACTTTTGGTTTCATAAATTGTCGATGCGAAGCCTTGTGCATATGGCTGTATTGAGTTAATTTTTCCGAATGGTTTAAATTTTTTGTATAACTATTCCAATTTCTGTTAGACCTGTAACTGATCTTTACATGATGCATGAAATGCCTGATTACAGAATGTGTAATCAACCGTAAATGGACCAGGCTGGCAATTGTCATATGTGGTGCAGAGTAATAATTTTACTTTAAAATCATTTTGGGCTAATCTTTAAGGTCATTTAGTGTGGCATAGCAAGGTCTGAGCACGCTTGATGTTAGCTCCTTTCATTCTGGTATTTATTTTCTCTTTCATTCTTGCATAGCTTGTTGATGGGTATTAGCCTTGTATGGTGTTCTCGTCCTTCTTCATGACGGTTGCATTCTTCGAAGCAGAATTTTTTTCACGAAGATAACAGTTATCATTGTTCAGGTCTAAGGTTAAAACTTAGATTATATTGTATCATTGGACAGGGCACGTCCAAGTAAATGGGTGTCTTCAATCCACCGTGGACATCACTAAATTACTTTTTTACCTTATCGTTTGTCAGTTGGAAGACAGCCTTTATCTAAGATGAGAAAAGGAAAATGGACTAAATAACATTTTATCATAGAAGCTTGGAAAGCATTAAGAGATACAGGATTTTTATGGTTCACATAATTATTGAACAAAATTTTAAAAGATGAAAAAAATATTTAGAAGTTGAAAAACAAGCATTGTTCTCATTTACAAGAATAAAGAAGATATACTCAACAAATGAGACATGAACAACAAATTAGTGTGTGTTAGAAGGTTACACAAGGTTACAATTATCCATGAAGAATTATAATCATTCACGAAATATAAAGAAGCTATAGACCACATGTCAACATCATGGAACAACATAAGATGTATTTGTAAGTCAAGAACAAAGATGGGTTGGAAGATTGAGAGAATATGGAAACTCTAAGTTATGAGTAGAACATAGAGAAGGAGAAGGGACACTCATAATGTGTGTTCTAGAAAAAGGAAATGACTTCTTACTCTTCTAGATGGTACCTAAAAGCAAGAAGATTTGCCCAAGTTCATAAGGGTTGATGAAACTAGTTAATATCATATATGCCTAGTTCCAAAAGGAGGATTGGAGCATTAAGGACTAACAATTGAAAATAAAGAAAGTAAGCATAGTAAATCTATTTATGAGTTGGAACACATAAGGTTAGTATGTACAAAGGAGACAATTGAAGATAATTGTTGTAACTTAGCTACATATCACTAAAGGAGTCTAGTGTGGTTCAACCCACATAAGACTAAAACTATAAGGAATCAACGTACAATAATAATACAAAAGTTGTAGCATTGCTAGAGGAAGGAGCAACACCATTGAAACACAAGAAGTAGTTACAACAACAATAGGATTAAACGGCAGGCATCAGAAATAACTGTTCTTGAGGGAATGCAGTAACCGTTGGCGCTTTTGTTTCTTTTGTGCTGCGGTGCTGCTGAGCACTCCTGTGCTCCGCATCTCGCAGTGCCACCGTCACTCATCACTAGTCTTGGCTGTAGGGTTGTGTCTTGTTTTTGCCAGGGGAAATGCTTTTTGACTGTTCTGAAATTTGGCGGGCTTTCTCCTGTGGATACATCGTGTTTTACCTGGGAACCGCAGGAGTTTTTACGACCGTTGACACTCCTTTCTTCAGTAGGGCGCCGCTGCGTTGCTGAGCCCTCCTACGCTCTGCCTCTTGCAGTGCCGCCGCCATCGCTCGCCCAGGGTATTGGATCGAAGACGTTGAACAGAAAATAACCGTTGGGCGCTCTTTTCTTCCGTTGGGCGCCGCTGCACTGCAGAGCCCTCCTGCTTCACCTCTTGAGTTTTTCTTGGCCATTTTATTTCTTTCTACCGCGCTGTCTGGGTCTTTGCTCGCGGTGGGTGGACACGCACACTGGTGGTGAGGGTTTTCCTGCAATCTAGGTTGCAGAACGGAGTCAGGAATGCGCACGCCCTAGGTGTGGGCAAGTCGCAAAGATGGATTCATCAGCTTCTGCATTTCCTCAGGGAAGTTCATCTACCTCACCTCAACTTGATTTTCTTTTACTGGATGATATTTTTGAAGCAGTTTCTAAAGATTTCACATCTCGTTTTCTATTTTTTCAAATTGTGGGGTTTTTACCACGGTCCCCAAGTTTAAACACTCAAGTCCATAGCCTTCTTCAGCCCCATGGCATTCAGGTTTCTCATGCTCGCTACTACGCTCGTCATTTTATTCTGGTAGAATTATCTGATGCTTCCCAGGTCGAAAAGGCTCTCTCTCAAAAAAATTTTCCAACTAGAAATGCAACCCTAATCACACGCACCTGGAGTTTTGACTTTAATGTCAATGACCCAGCTTTTAATATAATTCCTTGTTACGTAGAACTACCCAATCTTCCACTCATTTTCTCCTCTGTTGAGAGGGACATTGTTAGCACCCTAGGCCCTATTATTTCCAATCATTGTATGGCGATCAATGGAACTCAAATTCGCTGTTATTGTATAGAACTGGATATAGCCCTTCGGAAGACCTCATTAAACCTTAGTGCTGGTGGAAAAATCTTTATCCAAAAAGTGGACTATTTTTACCTCCCAAACTCATGTAGCTATTGTCACAGGGCCGAGCATCATATCTCGGCATGTCCTATTCTAGCCAGGAAAAAACAACCTGTAGCCTCTCAGAAGACTCGTTCCCTAGTCACACCACTAGTAGGCCCATCCTCAGTATCCTTTAAATTCGGATCTCCTCCCCCAACAACTCCTAAATCCTCCTCTCAGTCTAGCTGCTCCAAGCTACAGAAACAACAGTTAGGTACTCACACCTCCACCTAGGTCATCCCTTCAAACGTTGTCAAGAACTCATTCTCAAAGGATGAGTTCGTGGTGGCCAATGGAAGGAAACGAGTCAAAGCTTCCCTTCGTTGTACTTCTTCCTCCAACTCCTCTTCACTAGACACTTCCATGGCCCTTGTTCCCACCAACAACTCCTTTGCCCTCTTGTTAGGAACAAAGGAAACTGATACTTTGACTCCCAAACCTTTTGTTGCCCTCCCATCCAACCTACCCCCGGTTTCCCCATGAATCTCCTTTCTTGGAACGTTCGAGGCCTTACTGATAGGCTTCAATGGAAGCGAGCAGGCAACTTTATATCGAGTCTTAATTTGACTTTTGATTTCATTCTCCTTCAAGAAATTAAGATTTCCACCGACCTTTTATCCTATTCCGCCCATTGGTTTCTTCCTCACTCCTCACTCCTAGCGACATCCCATGCATGTGGGAAAGGAGGAGCGGCCATTCTCCTCTCACCCTACTGGAAAACTAAAATCCTTCAAAGTGATTCGGATTCTGGGCATAGAGTTTCCTGGGCCACCTTCTCATCCCAGCATGGCCCTTTTGGCATTTGCTTGATATATGCCCCAAATGACTCCACAGAACGGGCTCTCCTTTGGCATGAACTTGCAACTTCTCTCCCCCCAATGCCTTGGATATTCGGAGGAGATTTTAATATGGTAGAATTCCCTCAAGATAAGCTCGGAGGGGCATATCTTCAATTGCCCAATCTCGAGTATCAGGCCTGGTCTGCATTTAAGAAAAGATTTTACCTCTCAAACGGGGCAGACAACTCCATGTGCGCTCCCCCCCATAGATTTACTTGGAGCAATCTCTGTCTAGGGCAAGCTCGCATCTACAGCAGGTTAGATAGGTTTTATTTCTCCACCCTCTCCTATTGGCAAGCTTTCTCTGCCACTACAGTTCATCATCATGCCACCTTATCCGACCACCTTCCTATCTCCATATCTATCAAGATTCATGATAGCCCTGACCGACAAAAATTTCATCTTTTCATACTACACAACAACTGTTTTTCTTCCCCCACTGCCCAACTTCTTCTCTCCAACCTTTGGAATGCCGAACCTAGGCCCCTAAATCAGACGGGTTGGCTTAATTGGTGGGATCGTGCTTCATGTCGAGTGCGAAACTTCGCTTGTTCATATGGTAAGACCGTGGCTACTCAAGCCAAACATGAATACAACAAAATTCACCTCACTATTGAGCATCTCACTAACAAACTAGCTCAAGATCCCTTCAATACTCGAGTTCATGAGGAGCTAGCTAGAGCACGCATTTCCTTCCAACATTGGGAAGTGTACCGAGCACAAAGTGCCTTAACTAAAAGTCGGCTCACTTGGTTAAATATTCAAGATGAACATTGTAAGGAATTTTTTAAATATCTTAATGCTGCTTCCCCTTCGCATGCTATAGACAAAATCTCATGTGAGGGTACCACCATTACTGACCACAATAGTATCCTATCTTTTCTTAAGAACCACTACGAAACCCTTTTTGCTGCTACCCCAATGGACATCTCTTCATTCAAGGCTGCCACCCCTGATTATCCTCGCCTTATTAATCCTACTATGCTTCAAAGCCTTGACGCTGATATCACTCTAGCGGAGCTACAGGAGGCTTGTTCCAAGTTAAGTCGAGGAAAGGCTCTTGGTTATGATGGGTTTCCAGTAGAATTTTTTCAAAATCATAGGGATTTGGTTGGCAAGGATCTTTTGCAGGTCATTAACGAGGCTCTCTTAACTGGTTCCCTTGGGCCCAATCTAAATCAAGGGGTAATTCGTCTCCTCCCCAAGTCTGGGGATCTAACTGATATCTCCAATTGGCGTCCCATAACTCTTCTCAATGTAGTGTATAAAATTTGGGCGAAGTGCCTTGCCTTACGGCTGAAAAAAATTCTCGGTCAGATCATATCCCCTCAGCAAACAGGATTTGTTCCTGGTAGATATATAGTAGACAATGAGGTTGCGGCGTGGGAAGGTCTCAAGTGGGCTGAGGGTGATGGACAAGATATTCTCCTAGTGAAACTAGATTATGCCAAGGCTTATGACAACATTAAGTGGGATTTTATCTTGCAGACTATGACCAAACTGGGCTTTGGACCCAAGTTCTTGCATATGGTGAAATGCTTATTCTCAGATGCTACTGCTAGAATTGCCACTACCTTCGGCATTACCTCTCCCTTTCCAATACATAGGTCTGTGCGCCAAGGTTGTCCTCTTGCCCCCTATCTCTTTATCATTGCATCAGACTTTCTTTTGTCATCAAATTAACCTGGACATTAAAACTAAAGTTCTCACTGGGGTTAGCCTTTCCTCCTCTCAACAACAGCTTCTCAATATGCACTTTGTCGATGACTCCTTTTTTCTAGTTCAAAACACAGCCACCAATTTGCACCGCCTCTTATCAAGGGTGGAGCAATATTGCACACTCTCAGGTTCCATAATTAACTGGAATAAATCCTCTGTCTATAGCTTTAAGGGCAATTACAAACAAGTGACCAACTATAATTGGAAGCAGCTTCAAGATGAAGACATCATTAAGATTATGGGAATCCCTTTCCGCTTTAGAGGCTCAACATCTATCCTTTGGGAGCAAGTTATTCATTGAATTCAAAAGAAACTCGACAAATGGAAAACTAAACCCCTCACACTTGCGGGTAAATACCTTGTTTGTAAGTCCATATGCGCGTCCACCCATGTGTATTACTCTTC
>MNCI01002621.1:23213-52932 GCA_015680685.1 Gnetum montanum | reverse complement strand
TGCGAACATTTGGTTGTGCCCCAACTTGGGGTACCTCCTCTAATACTAGTTTATTTCTAAGGTGTTTCCCGAGTGTCATTCATGATGCTCTCAGTTTTCCCCTTCCCTTAACCCTATGACTTATTCAAGTTGTAATTGATGCACCTTTAATTTCAATAAAACTTCTTTTCGGGGTCCGACACCCCCCCCCCACAAGAAGTAGTTACAAACTTAGTTTGGCATAGAGAAAGCTCAAGGATGACATTGGTAAATATGATGATCTATTGGAATTAGAAATAGTACTAGTTATATTCTATCTATGATAGTTTATAGAATAATGAGGTGTTAACTTAGTGGTAAGACTCTTGATTTGAAAGCTCCAAGTCATGGCTTCAATTCTAGTGGGCAATGCTAAGTTATAAAGTACATCTAATCAACAAGATGGAAACTAGAGTCTAAAGAAAAAGTCCAATGGTTTTGAGATGCCTTTTCAAGTTTTTACCTTTACAACCAATCTTGAAATACCTACCTTCTAAGTAACACCACTTAAAAGGAGGTTAGACTATTCTTTACGTACAAATCCTCTTGAGACCCCGCTTGATGGGATAAACATTAACCTTCTAAAATGATTTCTTTTTCAAAAAAATGAAATAAATTAAAACTTGTTCCTATAAGGAGGAGATGGATGCGCAATCAGCCCTGAGGTATCCTCCCAAAAAAAAAATTTGTTAGAAACTGAAACTAATTAAAAGATAGGAATACCCCACGATATAGAGGTAAAATATTTCCCTAAAACGTACACACACATTTGTTGAAATTTTAAAATTCTTGGGCACATCCCATGGCATCCTATCCCATCCCGCCCCTCGTCTATAAAGAACATTTTTTAAGGTTAAACACCAGAGCTCACGGATTTGACGGTACCGTTTATATAAGACCACCATTGATAATTGTTAGGGCAGGCTTCTGTATCAGCACAAAGGAGAGTCTGAATTAGCGAAGTTAGGGTTTCGATCGAAATGGCAGGCAGAGAAGTCCGCGAATACACTAATCTCAGCGATCCAAAAGGTATGTTAGCTCGCTCGCTATTTTGTTTCTGCCTCCAAATAACAATTGCTCAGACGTTTAATCAGTGTTTCTGCGAACTTTCATAGTTAAGGCAGGACATCGTTTTTTTCTAGGAAGAAGTTATAGACCCATGAATTTCGAATACACAATCGGATGATTATAACATGACATTGAAAATCTGTTTTGTGTCTATGTTTTGGTAAATTCGTTGATCAAGGATAGGGTTTATGGTGATTGTTACGGTCTCAGCGGTCTTTCACACCTTTGGTTTTCGTGGAAAAATTTGTATTTCGGTTGAATGCGCAGCTGTGTAGCTTTGATGGTTTTTTAATAAGTTGAATCATGTGTTGACTTTGGCAGACAAGAAATGGGGTAGGAACAAGGATAAAGTTGACGACGAAGATATTGCATTTCAGAGAATGGTGGCAAAGGTTAGCGAATCGGCCTTGTTTTTAGAATGTTGCTGAATTGTGGTTGCATATGAGCAAATATTTTGATTTTTTTTTCTCCTGTCATTTTTTGGGATGAACATCCTGCTGATAACTTGCCCTGACAGGGTTTTTGGCTCTCCTTGGGACATTTGACCACACCAGATGCAAGAAGTTGCAGGAGAACGTGGAGGATATTTACATGGCAGAGGGGGTATTTGTTTTGTTTTGTCTTGTTTCTTTAGCTCTAAAAGCTTCTGTTAGTAATTTATTTGACACGATGTAGTCTAAAATAACAAATTTCATTAAGGTAATCAAAAGAATTAGTGAAGTGTTATGTTGTAAAGGAATCAATTTCCCAAATGTTTGTTGTTTTGGCCTGTAGCTAAGACATGGGTTGATTGAAACCTGGGTTTTTGAGTAAATTGCAGCTTTGGACAGTGATGATCTGCTGTATCTGAAGGAACAAATGGAAGCCGAAGAAGATGCTGAGCGACTTCGTCGTAGGACTGAGAAACGTGCTTTTGCAGCCTTTAAGGTATCCTTTAGTTTACTATTATTATTTTCATTTTTGTGTGCAAATGCTTCTTCAGAGCCTGGTCGATCAGTTTAAAGGAATACGTCTCTGGGTTTCCAGTGTGGTTTCTCATGATCGTTATGAAATCCTGCATTTGTCATCATCTTTCATCTTTTATGGGTTCCCTTGTTACATACATGCACAACTTTTTATTTTATACTATGGATGGGTTCTTCTTAGCTTCATTGCACAGAGCAGCAAGCTTGGCTGATTCTGCACCATCTGCTCCTCTTCCACTCCGTGTTGAGCCAAAACCTAAGAGTGAGATAAGGTTTGTTCCCTTTCCTTGTATGTTCAAATTTGGTCTTGTCATGCATGTTTTAAAACATGTGAACGTTATTATTTTTGATGACTGCAGTTTAGCATCCAGCTAAAATGTGTGATGTTTGTTTATTTTTTGTTGCACACCTTTGCAGACAGCAAGTGTTGTTGAAAAATATTTTGGAGGTAAAGCCAAAGAGACAGCGTGTGGCTTGCCCATCTGATTCTGTGAATGGTAGCAAAATGGGGTCAGTAACCGAAGTGTCATCAGCTTCTGAAAAATTCTCTGGTGAAGAAGAAGCTGAAGAAGATAAAAGTACAACAAAAAATATTGCTTCCAAGAAGCTGAATGATAAAGATGCTAGTATTCAGGAAGCTACTACAGACACATCGACTGTGGAAGTCGGTAGGAGCTTGCTTGGATTGGCCTATGAGAGTTCAGATGATGAAGAATAAACTGTTAAGCAAGTGACCACATGCCATTTTGTTTACATTCAGTGTTTGGATCAAGAAGTTTGTAAATTGTGACATAGAAATAGGATTTGATTTTTTTCATGTTTGTACTAATGTTGCTTGCCCTTGAAATATAGATTCCATGTTTTTGATGTTTGAATATAAGGTATAGATTGTTGGAAACAGATCAAAATTTTGGAGCTCTAATAGAAAATTTTTTACCAATGATGGAGGTGCTTGTAAAATGATGTACACCAAAAGTGTTTACAAACTCTGTTTTATGGTCTTCGAGACAACAAGACATTGCTCTGTGATGAAAGTACACTTTGTTTTCATGATTTGGCAGCGATTGACTTTTAAGTGCGTTTGTTTTGTTCTGATTTGATGAGGTTGACGATGATTCTAACTGCATGATTGCATACTTTAAAGGACTAGAACGTGTTGGCAAATTGATTTTTCCATTATTTATGAATCATGGTTCGGCTTTGTACCACTGACCAATAACATGTTGCTTTGGAACATCATTGCACTTGGAAATATTAATAATCTTTATCCTAGTCTTCTCTTATATTTTAGCTGTGCTCTAACAATATGGGCCTGGATTGTCGCACTAGCTTTATTCCAACACTTTGGGATTGATATGGGAGATCTTTATTACCATTCACCTTTTAAGAGTTTCAAGCTTGATCATTTTGCAGTATTAACATACGTGTTGGAACTGCGGATTTCAATGTCTTTTTTCTTCTATCGTCGTCATCATCTTGGTATCTTATTTATGATATTTGATAATGATATACGTTGATCTATAGACCAATGGCATAGTTCCTTGATATTTTTAATGTCTTTTTGGATTTCTTGAAATTGGACCTATGACTTGCTAATTACAATCTATGTTTTAGCGAAGTGAACAATGAAAATTTGAAACTATTTATGATGTGGATAATAATAATTACTAATTTTAAATTACTTTCCTTTTATCTTTGATGGTGAGGAATTAATTTTATTCCGTTGAGTTCTACAACTTAATTATCATAAATAGTTACCCCAAGCCTTCTAGTATTTAGTATTTGTATTGGGTTGTAATATTTAACATCTAATTAATTATTTATCTACCACCATTGTATGAAATAGTGAGTTGTTTGGTCAAATTTAAAATCGTTAGGGTCTTCTCATTTTGATCATGATCATTATCCTAAGTTGTCTTAATGGGGTTGGTTGCATGAGTTTATGGTTATCATCATCACTTTTCTATTAATTCAATTGTATGATACTGTTTGAAAAAGACTTCTTAACCTTAAATTATATCCTTTATTTCATGATTATATATCTTATCTTACATTCTATTTGATGAGTGGTGAGGTGCCCTTACACTTAACCATACAAATACGGACTAGTTGTGGTATTGGACGGTTACTCGTAGATGTTCATGCATGATTTGGTCGAACTCTATAGACGGGCTAGTTGTGGTAGTTGTTGTATCTAAACAGTTACTTGTAACTCACAATTCGTTATCTTTCCACTCGGACTAGTATTAACTTTGTCACGTATGGTTTAGTCTAAAGTGAGGTGTATGATGTGTTCCTAACTAATGCTACTCCTGGGTATGATGGTAAATAATATCAACTAAATTAGGAGAGAGAGAGAGAGAATCTAAACTAGCCTAAGTGTGATGAGCATTTGTTCCTTAATCATTTGCTACTGGGTTACCAAGTAGTCACACTTAAATGCTCGTGATTAAGTCATACTCATTCCGCGTTCCTAGGAGATAAGGGTAGAGAGATATTAATCAAAAAAGCAGTAAATAACAATGACAATTATATAAATAAATAATTAAGCTAAGTAGATGCTGCAATGATGAAGTAATCTTGATCTTTATTGCCGTTCATGTGCATGTCCAAGTACGTCACACTGGAATAAGGATGCCATACAATTACAATCATCACATTGCCGGCATGCACTATGAGAAAAGGGTTGAGAAGGAAACTATTAAAAACTAAAAACTTAAAAACTCCAAAAAACTCCAAGAATTGCCTACCTCTTATTTATAGATGAGGAGACAGGCTGTGATATCACGTACACGATATCATGGATGCAATATTGCAGCCAACAATTCATGACTCATCATACCCCCACGACTGAATGAAAACTCGTCCTCGAGTTAAAGTGAGAACAAGCTTCATTGATTACACAGTGGATAGGTATGGGATTATTGACTGACGAGAATGGGTTCATGCCACAGTGTGAAATCAGAACAAAATTGAGACACAACACAGAGAATGCAAAAGAAAATTCTATAGCTACAAAATTGGTGGAACTCATGTACTTCTTAGTGGCGGTGGCTTCTCCATGGGTGCCTTTCCCTTGTCTTGTGCTCCAGGTCTTGGGATTTGATGGCGTTGAAGTATGGCCTAGAGTTTCTCCTCTTCAATTAGGGGATGTTGTGCCGTCCATGCCAATGTTTCGATGTTTGATGGAGTCGGCACCTCCCATGGGCAAGGTAGTTGTGAAAACATTTTATTTGCTTTGACATACCAGGCCACAAATACCCATTGTTCCTCCTCGTAAGCTCTAGCTTTGTCTCTGTATTCTTGAAAATCTGCAACCCGTTGAGCTAAGTCTGTTGTGACACCTTTTTGTCCCTGGTAGCTTGCTTTAACCACCTCGAGTTTAGAATCTGCAACCTCCATTTTTTGCAATAATTTCTTGCGTTCTGCAAATTCTATTTCATATTTGACATAGGTGTTGGCTACTTGTTGCTCGAGCTCTGTTCTCAAGTGCCCTGTTGTTAACATGGCAAGGTTGGCATATCGCAGGTTTGCCAACTCCATGTACTCTGTAAGATCCTGGATCTACAAGTCCTGGTTCTTAACTTCCGCCTAGTGGACAAATGCATATGTGTCCAATATGGCCTGCCAGTCAGTGTATTGAGCATTGAGAGCATTGATGTGGGCCTTGGCCATATGGATCTCCTTCTCGATGATCTGTTTATACATCCCCACCTAGTCCCAAAAATGCTCCTTTAGTTTCTCATGCCATTTAGCCTCATTTTGCCACACGCTTATTTCAATAGCCGTCTCTTGATGGATGGCGCGAACCTCCTCCATCGAGAGGGTTCGATTTTCCCTGGCTAAACAGTTCATGTCCTGGTTGATCCTGACTGGTTATTTTCGTAGTTGTTGAAAATGTTCTTCGAGAACATTCTTTTGTTTTTCCACAGGTCAACCGAAGGTTGTCAGCAACCGGTTGCTTGTTTTCGTCTTGTAAGGCTTTGAGTGCCTTGGTGTGCGCATAAGTTTGCACTTGTGCTGCAAAGGCATCCCAAACAACCTTCTCTTTTTCTTCCACCACCTTCTTATTCTCTGTCAATAATTTGGTAAGTTGCTCAGTTTTAAAAGTGTCCAGCTGGCTTGCGAGAATGAATTGCGAAGGATCCCGCTGTGCTGCTGGCAAGGTCACGAGCCTTTCTTGCAATCTTTGCACCTCTGCTTCAGCGTGCTCAACCCTCATCTCTGTCAAGAACAACTTCCCTTTGGTGGAAATGAGGTCTGATTGAATTGCCGTAACATCCTGTGGGATGTTAAATAAGGATGTCATTACCTGTCTTATTTGTAGCAATCAATCAAGTACATCCTCATGTTCCATAGGAGTCATTGAGGTTCCGGCCAGAGTTTGAGCATTCTGTGCTCCTATAAGATCTGTCGGTGGCACAACAGGTACATTGAATGATTCTTTAACATGGTCTGTGACCACTTCTGTGGCTCCTACTGCATCCTAGTGTTGCATGACCACCACTATGGCCCCTTCACCAGTTTCTAATTGCACTTGAAAGGATGCAGCGTTCCTTGAGATCTGTTGTGACCAAGTGCTCTCCCCTCCCCCTGTATGGATGGACACTTCACCCCTTGCACAATCCAAAAAAATCGTGGGTTGTATGGCATCGTTGATGACGTAGAAGAGATTTGCGTCATCACGACTTCCTCAACTGATTGTCTCAGCGATGGCCCTGAGATGGCTCATCGACGATCTGTAATCTTGCAGCGGCAGCGGTTGATCCTGTTGGCCCGTGCTAGGCCCTGCTTCTTGTTGTTGGCTGGGTCCCATGCTTGAAAGTTGGCTGGGTCCTGCAAGTTGAGTTGTAGTTGGCCCTGCTGTCTGCTCTTTTCCTTATTCCAGCCCCCAGCATCTCACCAGTGATTTTCCTTGCCGCTGGTGGCTTTAGCAGTTCGGCGTACGAAGCATTTTGGGCTTTTCAAAGGACATCATTAGTGTATCCTCTTATGCCAGCACGTCTACACAGCTTTCTAATAAGACAAGGGAAGGGCAATGCAAGCTTCCCTGTATTCCGTTCTTCAAACCGCCTTAGGATCTTCGTAAAATATAGATTAGGTAGGTTAGCATTAACCTTTCCCATCAACACTGCACATCCTCTTGCCGCATATGTTGAAATTCTTTTTAAGCCTTTTATGGGAAAGATGTGATAAGTCTCTATTTTAAAATAGATGCTCTCTTCCGTCGTCAACTCCCCAAACGTCTTATCTTTCTTACCATACGTCCTCTCTAACCAAACTCTTCGCGCATCAGGGTTTGAGCAAGTAGGCAACTGAGCAACCTTTGGCCCTGTATTCAGGAGATTTAATGCTTCTGAAATGGCTTGAACAAAGAAATCAATAGTCACACCACAAATGTTAACTGTGGTGCCTTGTTCTTTATTGTGCCAAAATTGGTACATTTCCCCTAAGTACTAGGCACCACTTTTAGAGAGGATAGGCCATAATGGGGACCCTTTGAGGTGATCCCTAACAACCTCCGGAGAAAATTCTACGAAAGATCCAAAATTTAATTCCACAATAACTATAGTGAATATGGACCTTTCATGGATGGCCTGAACATAGTCTTGGGGCAACGTGAGATGTTGTCCCTATTCAGACGTTGCAGTAGCTCCTCCTACCACCTACCTTGATTGTACAGTAGCAAGGTCCTCTTGGTGGATACTAAATGATTGTTCCTCCTACTCTGCATGCTATCTGGCAGGAACTTGTCCTTCGCCTCTCCTAGGTCGTTTGATCCCACCTTGAGCAGGACCTTCCTATTGTCCATGTTTCGGGGCCATCTGCAATCACACGAGGTCAATCATTAGTAAGGTTGTTTCCAAAGTTAGGTTATACCTTACTGCTTTCCTTAATGGAATTGTTTTATGTCCATGTGATGTTAATTAAAATGTCCCCGAAAGATTATAATAGTGAGTCCTCTTTGCTTAGATGGTTTCCCAAAACTAGTTTCCTAGTATAACTAAGGGGATGAAATTGTTTTTGACACACTTATCTTTAATTTTTATAGCTAATTACCCTTGATAATGTCCTTCAAGCGATGACAAATTTTAAAAAAGTTACGTGCTATTCAATGTGTGCCCCTCCCCCACGACTGAGCTGAACACTCCGAGTTCAAGTAGGTTCAAACAAGATGAAAATCGGAGGACCAACGAGCAAGTTATGGATATGAAAGCAAGGGATGCACAATTGCAAGTCATAAAGAGAAATTTGAAAGACTTCCCCCGCATAAACAGTTGAAAATGATGGTAAGTAGCATAGGGGGTCACATGTATATAGTTTTGTGGGACGCAATATCGCATATGCGATATCGTGGCCTATCGATGTTAAAGCACTATGGAATATACCAAAATTTTAAAGATTTTTCTGAAGTTAACGATGGAAACTAAGGACATGTGGACGAGTGTTAAAGGATTCTAGGGTAATTTAACTAGTTTTGAAGGCACGAATAATTATGATGGTATGGAATTTATCAATAAGGGCCTTAGGTGGTAAGGGAGAGAAAAAGGCTATGTGATGGTTCATAGGAACATTTGAATCAGAGGGATAGTAATAAGGGAAAGAACATCATTGAAAATACGTTGAGGGTAATAGATGGTTTGTGGAAGATGTGTTATGAGTGCAAATTACAAAAATTACACAAGTGGGTCCTCCCCAAAGTAGGTTCCAACCTTTAATGCCTTTGCGTAACCACACTTAAAAGTGTCTATGGGCACTAGAAGGGTTAAAAGTAATCTACACTAGTTTCACAAAACACACACATGTAAGTATCACCGGAATGAGGTAGAAATTCTACGCTACATAAGACACAAGCTACAATTACATGAATAGCGAGATGAGATGGGGTATAGAAAGGATTGTAGAGATTGGGACATGAGGTAACTGACCCAAGGTACAATGGATCCTATGTGTAAAGCATGATTAATGTGTCATTAACCCGTTGTTCCAAGATCAGGACCAAGTCCATTCCTCTGATCAGTGACATCGCATTGTTTCATCCCATGATGAGCGACTATGAGAGTATCATAACAACAAGGCGTACGATCACTTGGCATTTTGTTCAAGGGAGGAGTGATCTTTGTTTTGTGGTACTTTCTTTATTTGCTTTTTTTTTCGATTGCTGAATCCAGAGAAGCTGCCAACCTTTAGGCATGGGTGCATGTCTTTCTAGTAGGACCCCCTAGAATAGCATTGGATTTTTGAGTGCCTTTTGATTACTCTTACTCTCATTTTGCGTTAGATCTACAAGGATCTTAGTACAACCACGTTGTGTGATAACTCTCACAGACGTCACCAAAGAGAATTCGCAATTCCCCTTGATGCCACACCCTAATCATTCCCTCTTGGTCCATCCATCTTTATTCTGGGTACAATGAACACATAATTAATTTTAAGTTTTAAGAATGTCAAGAATATCATTGTACCCTTAGACAAAACCTCTTATTTGTAGAGTGGATGGGTGGGTGTAATGGATTCACTGTCCAAATAATTGATCATTTGCGACTCGATAACATAGAACACACCTCAACTAATGAGCCACATGAGTGTTTTATTTGTAGATGAGATTACTTATAAAAAATATAAAAAGACAAAATGACAAAAAGACAAAAAGATAAAGCAAGAAATTAAAAAATGAAAAACTGGAAAACAAAAAATTGTAAGATTGAAAAAAATGAAAAATATCTATTAATCTTGCTTGTTATTAGAATGGGGGATATCCCCCGTAACTAAATGGTTGAGCATGGTAAGGATTAATAAATGAAAGATGAGGATTCTTGCATGTTGGAAATATTGAAACTTGGTCATACTTACCCCATTGGGGTTCACACACCTGATTATAGTAAGCATAGTGGGGCAATTTGTAAGATGTGGTTCCTAGGTAAAGAGTTGACCCGCTATGATACTTGAGACCGTAATATGGTATGCAAGGATTGGAATGTTGTCCTCCATGGCTGTATTCATTGGGCTGCATGGTTGTCAAAGTGTTAATTGGTGGCCTTGGCGAAGTGACACGAGGCGTCAAGTCCGAGGAGAAGGATGCACCACAGTGTTGGACTTGTGATGAGTTGGAGAATGCAGTGGCCTTAGAACTGTGTTGTCCCTTCCTACGATCATGTCTAAAGAAGGGACGTCCTTGATGTTGAGGAGGTCTCTCACTGCTGTTGGTAATAGTAGCACAAGTAATGTTCGTGGGTTGTTGCTGTGGTGCAGACACTTTAGGAACAGTTGGTGGCGATGTGGAAGGAGGGAAAGGATGAGGATGTTGAAATTTAGAAGAAGTGTAAGGTACACAAGGTGGTGATTGTGTTGAGGACATGGGCCGATAGTACTGAGGGGAATAATAATGTAATGAGATAGAGTATGTTGACCCAATTGGGGTAACAAGATGTTGAACTAGATAAGCATTTGTATTTGGATGATACAAAGGGTGTCCCCAGTTTTGGGATGGCTTCCCCCAGAACTGGGATTTTTGCCACTGTGATTGAACACAGAATCTCTGTACGAAATCTGGGTGTAATGTGCTTCCCCAATGCTCATATAAATGTACCAAGATTGGGCATTGGCCCTTGGGTTGATCATACAAGCAAATGTTGCATTCATACATGTGCTTGGCAGTTGAGCTCTTATTTTCTTCATCCCTTCTTTTCGATTGTCTAATGATATTTTGTCCTGCTTCTTAGGTTGCCAAAACTCTATCTCTAGTAATATTGATATATTCTTCACACTTTTTATGTATCCATTCCAGCATCTTATTGATCTTTGCCTCGATTTCTTCTAATGATTGTTGTACTGGCAAAGATGGTTCTTCCTCATTGAAATAGGGTGATTTCTCCTTTTTGTGATTATGGACCTTTGTTAAGTTGAGATTTTAGTCCTGTTGATGTTTTTCAACACTCTCCCATCTAGCCATTTCTCTTTCTTCTTTTGGTACCCGCTTAATAAGCTCTTGGAATTGATGGGTTCGTAGTTCGTATAGTTGACCTTGGGCATACATCCCTAGGGTCTCTCTTGTTTCATCATGAAGCCCATCAATGATATGATACATTAACCTTTCCTCGGAGAACTCATGGCCTGGACAGTTGTTTAACAGTGCATAATATCTTTCTAAGGCCATGTCTAAGGGTTCATGTTGTGCTTGTTTCCACTCTTGGATTTGTTTCCTCAAGGTCGACACTCTTGCGTAGGTTTGATATCTTTTGTTAAAGAGTTCTACCATTGTTGGCCAACGTCGTATTAAATTTGGTTTTAACAATCTATACCATGCTTTTGCTTGGCCAACAAGTGTCATAGGAAAGAACTTGAGTTTTTGCCAACCATTATCAATGTTGTTCCATGCATAGGCATCGTAGAAGGCTTGTAAATGTTGTTGTGGATCTAAGTCATCGCCTCTTGAGAAATTGGGAAAGTTGTTTAAATCAAGCCTAGGTAGGTGGCTCTCTTTATGATGCCTACGGGAGATTCGAACAGCCTCTTGTATGTGTGTTAGGCTTGTAGTGGCCAGTAGGGGTTCATCGTCATCGAGTAAGTTATGCTTTCGTGTGTTGGGACGATGCTACCTTCATTTATGTTTATAGGAAACCCCCACCTCAGATTGCATACTCCAATCTTCATTGTCATATAATTTGTTGGTTCTCCAATGAATTGCCTCACTAGAAATGGCATTATCGTAGTCTTATAGGAGAGGCATGGTTTTACAATTGTATGTGACTTTTTGTAATTATTTCTTCCTAAAAGATGTATCGTTAATTCCTATACAGCGACCTTGTATGATATAACTAACTTAGATATCTAGCATTGTCCCCGACAACAGTGCCAATGATGAGTGGCGAGGTACCCCTACACTCAACCATACGAATACGAGCGTTTCACACACGATCTGGTTGAACTCCACAGACAAACTAGTTGTGGTATCTAGATGGTTACTCGTAGATTGCAGTTCGCTATTTTCCCACCTGGACTAGTATTAACTTTGTCACGTATGGTTTAGTCCAGAGTGAGGTGTATGCTGTGTTCCTAACTAATGCTACTCTTGGGTATGATGGTAAATAATATCAACTAAACTAGGAGAAAGAGTGTGAGAGAGAATCTAAACTAGCCTAAGTGCGATGAGCATCCGTTTCTTAATCATCCGTACACATCTTGGACCTTGTGCATGACTACAACTGGGATCACCAAACGCATGGCCTAAGTACGCTACTGGGTTACCAAGTAGTCACACTTAAATGCTCATGATTAAGTCGTACTCATTCCGCGTTACTAGGAGATAAGGGTAGAGAGATATTAATCAAAAAAAGTAGTAAATAACAATGACAATTAAATAAATAAATAATTAAGCTAAGTGGATGTTGTAATGATGAAGTAATCTCGATCTTTATTGCCGGTCATGTGCGTGTCCAAGTACGTCACACTCGAATAAGGATGTCATACAATTTACAATCATCACACTGCGGGCATGCACTGGGAAAAAAGGGTTGAGAGGAAAACTATTAAAAACTAAAAACTTAAAAACTCCAAAAACTCCAAGAACTGCCTACCAAATTTGCCCACCTCTTATTTATGGATGAGGAGACAGGCTGCGATATCGTGTACGTGATATCGCATACACGATATCATGGGTGCTATATTGCAGCCAACAATTCATGACTCATCACTATCTATATCAGTATACTTCAAACCTAATCTTGTTTTAGTTGAAGAGGACTCACAAATAGTAATAATATAATGACATGTAAGGTTCTCAAATCTAGAATACTTTTTCTTTAAAAAATCAAAAGTGAAAAATTAATTTTTAGGAAGAATGATCCTGGTATTTACTATATGTACATCATTTTTAGTATATATGCTTAAACTTAAAATAACAAAAGGGTTTGATGTAGCAATAGAAAGATTTGGTGAAATACCAACTTTTGTAGAAGAGGAAGATCTAATAGAAAATGAAAGCACAAATTGTCCATTACAATTGACCTTACATTGAAATCCTTTATCATTGAAGTTAGCCTTAGATATAGGATCATTTATACATAAGCATATTTTTAATGGTAATGGCAATGAACCTTGATGTAAGGGCAATTACGATGAACAATTTGTGTATCATTTTTTTGGGATCTTCCTCTCCTACAAAATTTTGTATTTCAAAGGCTTTTTATTGTTATATTAAATCCTTTTGCTATTTTAAGTTTAAGCACCTTACCATCTTTATTCTTTATTATATAATATCTTCTTAGAATTAATCCATTTGATTTTTCATAACGAGAAAAGATTCTCTTGGCCCAATTATAAATATATTAAAAATATATAGCTACTAATTTAGTTGGAAAGTGAAATTCCAATCACAAGTAGATAATTCAAAATTTGAACAACACATACCACAAAGTAAGATGAATGGCTAATGAAGTATATACAGCATAAAGATTAAGGTAGGATGTGGGGGCATTAGAACTTGAAACTATTTGAAGTAACTTGAATATTGTGTTTTTGTGTAACATTATTTTGTTGTAAAGTGAAATTCCAAAGAGTGCATAATCCAAATTTTGAACTTGTACATGTCATAGAGTGAGATGAACAACTAATGACTTACATACTTCATGAAAGAGGAGGAGGAAGATGTGCCAAAAGTTGAAACTACTTGAGGGGTGTTGGAACCCAAAATAAGCGAAATGTAGGTACACCCCAAGATATATAGTCTAGTTAGAACTTTATATAACTTACAATTGCCCACTAGAATCAAATCCATGACCGAGAGCTTCCAAATCAAGTGTCTTACCACTAGGCTAACACTTCATTGTTAAAAGTTGAAACTACTTGGCTACATGTATACCCAAGACATATAGCTAATACTAATATTTTGGTGGGAATTAAATATAACATTAAGGTGCCTTAAGTGTGATTCAAAATTGGAATTTTTTGCTAGTAAAGGTACTTCAAGTACAATTTGATATTGGAATGGGTTGCTTGCATAACACTTATTAGCCAATACTAGTTGAGACACCTTTCATTAGTAAGAAGTTAGTAAGACATGGTTGCTCAATTGGAGCATGCAATATTGATTATTGATTTGGAAACTCAAACAATGAATTGTTAGCCTAGTGGTAAGACTCTTGATGTGGAAACTCCAATATATGAGTTTGATTTTGGTGGGCAATGCTAAGTTATAAAGCTCTAATTTAACTATATGTCTCAAGGATAAATACTATTAAAAAAAGTTAATGTAGATTTGACACTATTATTTTTTGTATATTAATGGGACATATAGTTACATGATTTTAGTTCCTTGATAACCTTATTAAAAGAGAGAAAGCATGGTAGAATCTTAAGTTCCTTAACAACCTTATTGAAAGAAAGAAAAGGGGGGCTTTTGAAGTATCATAGAATATAACTATGCATTAAGTGCAACTTGAACTTGAAATCTTGTGTTAACTATGCACAACAAGCTAACCACTCCACCTAGCTAGCTTAATTTTATAAGCATGTAAACCTAAGCAAGTAGCAACGACATATTACAATACGATTGTTGATCCACTATTACGTCTTAATTTTATTATTAGTCGGAGACATTATAAATTCTAGCATTGGTAGAAGAAAATGAAAGTAATTTATTACCTTGTTAAAACCCTGGCCATATGCCAAAACTATTGCAAAAAACCTGGCAAATCCTAGTATCCTCATTATCTTCTAAACTTTCTACTTAATTTAATAGTCTGTGGGTAACGTGTGTGCGTGCAGCTTAGGTCCCGTTAATTTTTCATTAAAAAAGAAACATAGAAAACGTAATTGGGACTTGCTTAAGCAAGCAATGGGATCTTGACATCCATAAACTCGTCAGAAGTTCGCGCTCTGCACCAAAAGTCTGAAACAGATCACAGGAGTTCGTCCGAGGGTTTATGGTTTTAGCAGCGCCTCTGCCATGGCTGATTCAGATCCAGAGATAGAAATTCTTCTCTCCTGCAGCGAATACGAAGAAGAAGAAGGAGAAGAACCAGCAGCAGCAGCAGAAGCTGAAACAGAAGCTGAATCTTTATCGAAGCGCCAGCATTCTCGGTTCAGTCACGAAAATGGAAGCGAAAATGACCGACCAAAGGATTTTCAATTCCAAATACCTTCATCCTCCTCCTCCTCCGAGGAAGACTATGAAGAATATCACTTGGACGACGAAAAGCTTTTGCAAATATCATCAGGTGCGCTTTGGCCAAACTCCTCCTTTAGAACATCAATGAACGAAATAATACAAAATGTCTCAATTTTCGTTCTGTTAATCTCTGTTGTCGAATCCGTTCGGCAATACAGAAGCTAATGATCTCTATTTTTTCGTTCTGGTAATCTTTGTTGTCGAATCTGTTTTGAGAATACAGAAGCTAAGGAAGACGAAGAAGAAGCAGAACCAGAAGGGATTTCTAAAAAACCGATACACACGCCTGGCATAGCGCAGCTCCATCGGGAACTTACTCAGTGTCTTTCGGGCATTGTTTCACGGGAATTTGAACTCCGTAAAAAATCTGCAAACGATTTTAGACGTATTCTGAAAGGAGATGATGGAACTGGTTTGCTTCAGCATTACGTGAAGGCTTCGCCAGGCCTCGTCGAGCTGCACGAAGCCTGGAAAACATCGATTCGAAAAGAAGGCGCAGTTCCGATTTTTTCTTTGATTGCTTTCATTCTAGGTCATTCCGCCGGAAAATTCGAAGAGAATGATGAAGAATTTAGCATGAAAGATGCAGACGAGCAGAAGCTTATGCTGCATACGAAGATTAGGCTCGATAAGTTTGCCAGAAGCATAATTCAAAAGAATATGAAAGATGTTTATTTGCAGCTTCATAGCCGCGACAATAAGCGCGCGAATGTGGCGCTTGTGCTTCTGGCGGCGATTGTTAGACGAGGAGAATCTCTGGCGTCTGAAGTTGCCAATAGCTTTGATTTCTCTCGCAAGGTTTTGCCTAAATTGGCACAGTCGAAGGTGAACGTGAAAAGGAAAAGAAAGGAGAGCCTGGAGAATGAGAAGAGGAGGGGCTCTGCAACCAGGCGGGGTTTTGTGGAGTTTGCAATGGCTTTTCTGGAAGTCAGCAGTCAGAGTCTTCTGCGATGGGTTCTGCAAATTAGGCCTTTGTTTGCGGGGCTGCTCAGAGGCCTCCAGGGAGATGATGAAAGTACTATTGTGCGTGTGCTCTCGGTTTTGCAGGAGAAAGTTGTCGGTCCTAAGTCTCTTGTGCCGACTGGCATTCGCAGTGCCGTTTTTGGAGACCTGGCGCTGGAGCAGCTGAGCTTTATTTCTGCGAATTCATTATTGAATGTTGCTGGACGCCTTGCACATGAGACTCTGATGCTTGTTTGTACTGATCCTGTCAATGGACTTCTTCCCGAATTTCCTGCAAAATGTGATGTTTTGGGGAGCAATACAGGTTTGTTGAAAGGAAATCCTGAAAGGCTTTTGAGATTGATGCGCAAATTGAAGCCTGTTGCAGTGGATTATCACAGGGAGCTTCTTCTTGCAATTGTGAAAGGCAGGCCCTCGCTTGCTGCCCCTTACCTTGCAAAATTTCCATTCTCTCTTGAGCCTCGGGATGCACCTCCCTGGTTTGTTCTTTCCTCTCTATAGCAGTAACAACAGGGGTTGGATCGGTTTGAATTTTGTCGAAAATATTGAAAGAGTCTTATTAATTGCAAATCTTCATTTTTTTTAAACAGTTTGTTCTGTGCTTGTGTTGCAGGTTCCGGGCTGTTTTTCTGCTATGCGATCTAATATCTACGTCCAATATTGCTCCAACCTTTTCGACGAGGAAGTCTGAACTTTCTTCACTGACCAGTTCTGAGTTACGGTGCAGAATCGACTGCATTCTTCCCCAGTGCTTTTCCCGCATAGTTATTAATAGAGGTCTGCTACATAGCAATATGCTAGTTAAGCATGCTTCATTGCGCCTACTAATTGAGGCATTGCGTTCCCTTGATTGTTTGTTAAAGGGAATCACTGCCGAACTGGAAGAACTGGAAAATCTGCATGCGCTAGATTCCGTTTCTCATATGTCTGGGAAGAGCTTCTTGCAGTCGGGAACTCACCAGGATTCAAGGGACGCTGATTCTCTTGGTTGTACATATGTTCTGAAAAATTCAAATTACTCGAATTGGGCTGTAGATAACATCTCAAGCGATGCTGGTGATTCTTCTCCCATGAAAGATAAACTGATTTCTCTTATATACGATATTCAGGATCAGATCCGAAGCATGATGCCGGATCCGGAAGTGCTAAAAACTGTGTTATCAAATTTGAAAAGTGCAATGATAGAAAATGGGGGCATGCAAGCCAAGAACGAAGATCCTCAAAAACAGTGGAATAAGTCTTCTCAGAAAAGTAAGAAGAGGAGAATTGAGTCAGATTCAGCTGATGAGGACATTCAAGTTTTTGTAAGCAATGCAGCCGCTCCGAAGGCTAAGAAGAAGAAAGTCGAGTCAGATTTGGATAATCAAGACGTCCAGGCTTTTGTTACAGGGATCCAACCAGAAAAAGAAAGTAGTTCAACAATGGCTTCCGATGTATTTTATACGGATCAGTGTAGCGGTTCGTCTGATTCAGATGAAGACGTGGTAACAGTACGTGAAATTTGGGATGACATATGTTGTGACAATGTTTCTCTGACAGATGAGTGCATATTATACGCTAAGACCTTGGATGCGTTATCTTTGTATCAGGTATGTGGTCTCATTTTCTGTTTCAACCGTTACCCTTTGAAACAGCGATGTGAAAATTCAATCATACATTCATTTAGGAAGACAAAAATTATCTAATAATTAATCTTGACTTGCCAACACAAACATGTGCTGTCAATTAGGTTACAACAATGAATGGATATAACAATACCAATTTACTTGTCGTAAGGTTTTCCAGAACTTACGCATGAATATCCAAAAATACCAGATGGAAAACATGGAACCATATGTTTATATCTTTTGGTTTTTAGTGGTTATATACATGTTTTATTTTTGTGTGTTTGTACTTATGCTGCATTTGTGAATGATATGTATTGAGTTTTAGTTTTCCTTAGTATGCCTCATTAGCCCCCTTAGATGCCCATTCCAATTGTAGTTCATGATCACTGTTATTAAGTTACCTGTTAAAAAATATTATTTCAACTTGGTAGAGAAAAAAAAAACTTGTTTGATGGTTACATCTTTAAAGCCTGGTGCACATGGAATCACTATTTTTTTAAGGTTGAGATGCCAACTATCAGCTGATCAAAGATGGCCCCTTTTTGGTCACAGTAAATAATATAAATTGGTGATAATCTGAGAGAGGGGGTGAGGGGGAGGTGTGTGGCGAACTTATATATATATATATATAATAAGTTATCTAGTCTAACATTGTTGTTGCCCTTCCCGTTAACTCTCTTCTTTTCCTTTTTATTTGTTTTTGTATTTTATGTTTTGTTTCCCTATATTTTTCCTGTCATCTTTGTCTATCTGTTTGCCTGTTTTATGCAGTTTTCATTTGTGTTTTTCTTTTTTGCTTGGTTTTATTTTATGTAGTGTTTTTTATGTTTATTTTGTCTTTAATGGTGTTATTGCTATTTGTATTTGTTTGTACTGATGTAGGTTTGTATCTGTGTGATTGCTTAGGGGTACTGATGTGTAGAGGTAACGTGGAGTGGTGATGTTAGTTGGTTTGTTTCTTAGAACCATGGAATATTAGTTGGTGTAGTTTGGTTAGGAATGGTATGGAGACTACAGGGGTTGTTGCATTGAACAAATTTTGACCAAGACCCTAAGTCTGAAATGGAGGATGGGGAGGAGGAGATGCTATTTTCTGCAATTCTCTTACTCTTGTCTTGTCAATTGTCCTCAAGGCAGCGTTTGCCCCAGAGGTATGTCTAACTTGGGAAGTTGGTTAAAGGCCATACGCTTTTGGCCACTATAGATATAAATTATGTCTAATCTATTTATCATTGTTATGTAAGTTGATGATTGTGTGCTTATGTATTGTTTGTGCATTTGATTTTTTCGTTTGGGGTAGTTTGGTATAGAGGTAATGTGAAAGGGTAATGTTAGTTTGCTAAGGCCATGAAATTTTAGTGGGTGTAGTTGGTTAGGAATGGTATGAAGACTACAGAGGTTGCTGTTAGTATTTTTGGTTTGTTCGAAGGGGCAATTATGGTTTAGGTTATTCTGTTTGGATGTTGTCATTTGTCACTGCTGTTGCACACGTGCCATTCTGTAACAGTTAACAGTGATGATGACATGGCCATTTGAAGCTGTAATTTGAATTCACAGCAGTGTGATGTAAGAGTGCGTGAGAAAATGCAATAACAATCCAAAATGGGAAAATTGTGATCTTCCAACTGTGGCAAGATGCTTTCCTTGTCAACCAGCTTATCTCTAAGTCATCTTCTTCAACACATTAGTCTACAATTCTAACTGATTTCTTCTAAAAAATAAAGGTATGCTCACATAATTGCTTGAAAGACTAGTCGATTCACAATATAAACACATTTGAAATATTTTGCTTTCTTGTCTTTGAGATGAAAAAGAAATAAATGCTTTTATCAAAATTAATTTTTGATCCTGAGACATGGGAAAAATTATCCAACACCTCTAACATTTTAGACGTAGCTTTTTCAGCTTCAAGGAAAATAAAGTGTCATCAATAAATTGCACGTGTAAAATTTGAAAACCATAAGTTGGTGTAATTTCTTTAATCTCTCCCTTCTTAGCGTTCTTTTTAAACAAACATCCTGAAGCTTTAATCATAGTAATAAAAAGAAAATGTGATATAGGATCTGCTTGTCTTAACCCATTGCAGCTACATAATCTTTCTTGCACTTTCCCATTAAGCAACATTGAAAAAGACACAGTAACATATATTCTTTTAGCATTGAACATCATCATCATCATCCTAGCCTTGTTCTAACAATTTTTGAGCATTAAACATCAATGATCATGAAATTGAAATTTATGTAATACTGGATCCAAAAATCTTATTAAGATGTGATCATAAGTTTTGTTTGAATAAATTTAAGTTGAAGTAAACCTCTTATGTTTTAAAGCAGAATGAAAAATTTAATGGACAAGAATAATCCAATATAAATTTTCTCTGGCAATTATTGATCATGGATGACATGGCATTTATTAATTGTTTTGTTAAGAGTTAGAAATTTTATAAAAAACCTTACACAAATTTATGGGTCTGATGAACTCAGAGATAGATAAAACATTGTTCTTTTTTGGAATTAAAGTAATCAATGTGGAATTAAGGGATTTCAGTATATGTTCATATTGCCAAAATTCATGTACTGTATCTTGTGTATCACTGTCGACAATATTTGAATATTTTTGATAAAAATCCATTATAAAACCAGCAAGACCTGGTGCTTTATTAGTGTTCACCATGAACACAACTTTTTCGGTCTCTTCATCGGCTACAAGATTATTCAAAAATGCTAGATCAGCCTGTATAAGCCTATCTTCAACACTGTTAAGTACTTTATTTAATAATTCTTCATCTATAGCTGCTAAAGAAGAAAATAGATTTTTAAATTATTTAACTGCAATTTTACTGAGTTTTTTTGTCTTTTATTATTTCTCCGTCTTCCTTCATCAATTTTGCAATACCATTACAAACATGATGCTTAGCTGCTACTGTGGGAAAAAATTTAGAATTCACATCTCTCCTCTTAATCCACTGAATTCTAGATCTCTGAAACCAGTAGCTTCTTTCCCAATTTTAAAGTCTTTGAGAAACAAGAACAAGCTGTCTTTTTTTTAAGATCATTTTCTCTGGACCAAGAATTGATTCTTTTCGCTTCTTGAATATCCTGAATATATTTTTTTTCTTTTCTCTTTAATCTTCTGCTCTTCAAACTGGTATCAGATTTGGTGAAACAATTTATCTTTAGGAGATATCAAAGAAGTATTCACATGACAATGTGGAGAGTCAAACAAGGCCATAATACAAAATACTTGATGACATGCAAGTTCAAGTAATATAAAGTGAATGATACTATATTTACATTATTGCAGCATTAAGATTTATGTACTGCTAGTATCTTGTTCCAATCAAAGTCTTTTTGTTCTACCTTGGTCTCAGCTACCGTTCATGTTTGATTTTAAAGAAATACTTTTCATATGTTAATTGTCACTGCATTTATTCAAAAAGTAATACATAATGATATTGTGCAAAAATTCTACCCACCATGTGGAAAGGCCCGCAAGGCGTTCTAAGTGTAAGTTTGTTTCTTTTGTGTTTGAAACCGGTATTATTTTGTTTCTCATAAATTTTATAGCCTTTTCCCTTGTATTCATTGTCCTAAATTTTTAAGATGAAGTTTCATTTGTGGTTTGTTAGAGAACATTGCCTGTTGCATTGGTGGAGTCTCATTTTGATGCCTTCAAATATCTCCCCAAAGAGCCGTTGCTATTATCCATTTTGCAGCAGAAGTCTATTTTGTCATTATTGTTGGAATGTACAGGTGGCATGGAATCAACTAGTGTTATAAATAGAAAGTTTGATTATCACTCAGGAGACTGGTACAAGTATTTGGAACCAATCTTGAAATTGATGCTATATTCACCAGAAAGAAATGTAAGAAAGTATGCTCAGATATTAGCATATCGAGCAATGTTAAGTACAAATGCTTTTAACAGGAACAGAGGAGAGATTGAAGTATGGTTCTCCTTTTTACCTGGGTATTCCAACACAAAAGATCTTACAATAAGCAGCAAAGTCAAATATTGTACTAAGAACTCTGAGAATGTTATTTATGGTCCATTTACCTCATCTGTTATTTCATTTTTATGCAAAGCAGTAGAGTCAGTTGGAAAGAATGTATACAAGTACTTGAATAAGCTGCAAGATCTCATCTCAAACTATCATTCAAAGGAAGGTGTGTGCAGTTATTTCTTCTAGTGTATTTTAGTTTTTAAACTTAATCTGACATACTTGACTTGCATTGGGATATGGTATTAAGATATGCTATTATTTTGTAGGTATGTCACCTCCATGTTTCAGTCCTCTGGTTGTTTGTGTCTTGGAAAATTGCCTTCAAATTCTTAAATCAGCTTCACAAAATCTGAAACTAGCTCAGAAAACAATTATATCACTTTATGTTGCGAGTGTGATGAAGTTCCTTCTAGCATGTCAGGTGCAGTTTCTATAATTTATATCTTTAATTATTAACCTTATTTTTTTAGATTATTATAGCTGTTTTCTATAAAGCCCATCCTTACACAGTGAACTGCTATATTGTAACTTTTTCAGATTGATACTAAAGTGTTGGCATTTTTGGTTCACAACTTTTTGTCTGTTGAACTCCAAAAAGTACCACGTCATTGTTCATTTAACTCATTCCAATGTGAAACGAGTCCATTACAGATTCTTTGTGCACACACAGAGAGTATATTATCAAGTGACCAAGATCTGTGCACATTTGAGAAGATCACCCACCAAGAAATGCAGTTTGTACACGGCAAGAGTTTTCAATCTCTCTCTCAAGTCTTGGAGAGTGTGATAAATATCGATGAATGCAGGGGATCCAGTGTAGCAATTGCTTTAACATCAGCTGTTGTTTGTGCTGAACCCGAAGATATTTTGAAAATTTTTCCTAAACTTCTTACTGTATACCATGCTTGCTACGGAAAGGACTTCAGCCTTTTATTGCCGCTATGTTTTGTCCAAGAAGATTTTTTTGAACGGATTGTGGATACCTGGCATGATATAGTTTTTTCTGGCATTGAACTTGCTGCACAATATACTCTTGCAAATAGGGATGCAACTTATCAAATAAATAATCAAAGTGATTCACATGGTTACTGTGTTAACCATCTGTCTTCACTAGCAGTGAAATTCCAAGCAGCTGGAAACAACATTTCTAGTCATGTTTCCACTATAGATAGGTTCCCCAAGGAATCCCTGGAAGCAGCAGTTGCAGCTTTTTTGCACTCTCAACCGTTCTTTGTTTTATTTAGATTTTTTGCGGGTAGTAATCAAACAAGGCTTCTGCAAAATGTGGCTGCAAGGAGGATTCTTGAGGAAAAAATATGTGAGATCCCAGCCTATGGTTATGTCAATGCATTAAATCTTGTAATGCTTTGGATCCTACAGATTGGATCTTCATGGAAAGAATGTGCTCATTTTAAAGAGCAGCTTGAGACCTGTTTTTACCTGTTAAAATGCCTTATGTTACATATTCAAAAACATTTTTGGGTTGACTCTAGTCAATGTGAACCTGATGTTGGTCTAGACATATCTCTGATGGAGGAGATAGTTCAAGCTGTTGCGTTTCATCCTGTGATGGACATGTTTTTGTCAAAGTGGGTGCATATGCTCCCAGAAACGGACATTAATTTGGACTTTTCTGCACACAGACGGAAGAAGTTAAAAAAAATGGAAGGCAAGGATGCCGGTGCAAGATTTGAGACATTTATGTATGTTTCTCAGACAAATGTTTATCCTATTGATGCAAACATTCTTTCGATTTTAAAAATGATGTTGGAGATCACAGTATCAGAAACAGACGTCAAGGTATCCCAGGTTTCAAAGAAATTCATAATGTTTGGGAAGATGATAGCAGACTCATGCAAGCCTTTCATTTGCAAGGCTATTGTAGCATTCAAAAACGGGCTCTTGGAAGGAGTTAAATCAGATTCTTTGGAAATGCAGGCATGCCCTCCATTCTATGTATTATCACAATTGGTCCGTTTTGTCTCTCCAAATTATTTGATTGAATTGTCAAATTGGTTGTTTTCCAATGCAGAGCTGAAGAAAACAAATTTGTATGCTCATATAGGATTGTTCTTTGTGAAGTCAGCTTTTGAAATGATTTTTGCTTATGTTATGAGTTCTGAACAAAATCATTTCATTCAGGAATTATTTTGGGACTTCGATGTTCAACGGGCTGATGTTAGTTTACTCAGAAATGTTTACTGCAAAGTCATCGAAGTAGCCATGTTCCAACCTTCTGAAATGGCAGATCTATGCTTGCTTTCAATACTAAAACCAACCCATCTGAGGGGTCTAAGAGTATTACCATGCAAATTAGGTTTTAGTAAAATATTGTCCCAGCTGGTAAGCTTTACCCCTGCAGAATATGTGAGTCATTGCTTAAGCAATATAGATCCTATAAAAGCTAAAATATTGCTCATATTAACAGAAATAGGTGACTCCCATTTGAGTATTTCTGGATTGACTTCTGCCAGCCTTGGGCTTCCTGTCCCAAAGATGTTGCAGTTTGGTTATAATTTTGAGGTTGGTGAAACAAACAGTGACGATGTTGAGTTATTAGGTAGGTTTGCATTACTTATACCAATAACTCTGAAATTTATTGTTTCAGCAGAAAGATCGGGTTTAGATTTGTCAAAAATTCAGGAATACTGCCTGAATATTCTTGAGAAAAGCTTCAAGGAGTGGAGTGCACATGGTTTCCCTAAAATATTTGACATTATAGAGGCTGATGAAAACTTGTGGAGGCACTCGGATGACCTGTCCTACCATTTTGGCAATTCTTTGCTTGGAAAAGCCGTTTTTATGTTTCAGATCTGCTCTACTCCTATTCAAATGAGTAGAAGGAGGAGGAAAAAATTGCTTCTTTCAGTTATTTCTGAACCAAGCACTGTGCAGAACAATGAAATCAGTGATTTTAATGATTGTTCTTTCCAAAACTTGTTGAACATAGCTAACAGGATTTATGCTAAGATTTTACTGGCAAAGTGGCTCATATTTCCAAAAGTTGTTTGTTCTTCGGCACTTTTTGACATGTCTGCTAATCAGTCAGAGGATATTGATTATGATTTTTTGGATCCTAGTGACTATGCATGTTTTATAAATTTTCTAACACAAATTCTAGGTAAATTGTTTCAACAAATTTCTACACCATTTCAAATGCTTGCTGCAACTGAGTTGTGCAGAACAACAGTGCTGAACTTTTTGGAAAAATCATTATCAAGTTGCTTGGTTGATGTTGCAAGTCAATTGAAAGTTTGTGCTGTTGAAGCAACATATTTTGACTCTCTGCAAGTTTTTAAGAAGTCAGTTTTCCTTTATAGGCTGGATGATTGCACTGCCTTGAAAACCCTGCGTTGTCTTCTTCTTGTTCTTTTGAGAGAACACAGTAATCCAAACTTCATGAAGAAATTTGCAATTGATACTTTAAATGCTTTAATGGATATTTGTCAGTTTGTTTCAATGGTTCTTTGGATGGGCTTGAGTTGCACACAGACATTTGATGGGCCTAACAAGGGAACTATGTTTAAATCATTGATTAGCATGGTTAACCCGTCTGTAGACCCAACTCTACATCAGGATGGTAATCAAGATAATGATCATTCTAACACAAAGGAGAATCTGACCATTCAAACAAGGGAGTATTTTGTACACGAGGAGAGGAAATTAGAAGCAGTTAAGCTGTTGAGAGTTTTGTATTATTTGAGAAGTCTTTCGAAAGATGAATGTGAATCAAAGGAAACATCTGTGACAATTACAAAACTTTTCTCTTTTCTTCTCTCTGGTTACGGAGCATCAATGGTGGCGTCAGATGTTGAAATTTTCAGTCTCTTAAGTGAAATTGAATTATTTGAGGCTTCAAGTTTGCTTAGCTTCAGTAAAATGAATTTCGTTTGGGGTGGGGGTGAAGCAGCTTGGAAAGGAAGAAAAGACCATCTTGAGGGGAATTTGTCAGAATACAACAAATTGGATAACGAGTCAAATGAAGAATACAAGAAACAAAGATTCCGGGACCATTTATTGATTAATCCAAAACTTTGTGCAGAAACAGTACTGCACTTTCCTTTTGAAAGAAAGGCATGGGATGGTACTATGGATTTTTCCGTGTTTTCTCAGAATAGTATAACGGAGATAGTAGAGGTATATCTTTTAATTGCTATTGACTCACTGCTGGTCTTTTTTAAATGTGACTGTGATATATTCGTTGTTCTTCGAAGTGAAATAGCTATTTTTGTTTGTTTGTAACAATAATATTAATTTTTAGACCTGATTATAGAGGTAATGGTGACATTCTAATATCTTTCCTTCATTATACTGTTATTTTCAATGAAGTCTAGTTATTTTATTTTGTACCAGGCGAGTTTTAGTATCTACAGCTTCATCATAGGTTAACCTGGTCTTCACGTTGTCTTGGTTTATAATATATGATTAGTCTTAGTCTTATACTGTAGGGGCATTTCGAGAATTGTACTTGGCACCTCTAGCACCTGAAGTAAGAAACATTCTACTAGATAAAATGCCTGACAGCATTGAATTTTGTCATCTAAATCTTGATGTAAGATTATCTGTTGCCTTGTTCTCACCCTTACAGAAGCTCATTCAAGAGTTGGAGCTCTGAAGGCAATTCACATTTAGAAATGCTCAGAGGTCATGGAAAACCTATTTAGGGAGTATGCATGCAAGATCTTTGAATTGTCAAGAAACCTGAAAAATATTTGTAATTGAATTCTGTTCAAGGCTATCTTGTACCATTGGCATGTGCTCTGAGCTTCTGTAAAATATTGAAAGATGAGGGCGCTGGAAATTTTTAGTTACCGAAAAGCTTAATTCATTTTTTTCCCATCAGTTCTAGTTAAGGTTTTCTCACAAAACATTAACTGTTGTTTTCAGTCTAGGGAATCAAGATGCTCTTTCCCTTATCCTAGGGTTACTTGCTATGATCCACTTTTTATGTTACAATTCTCAAAATATGCATTGGAAGCTCGGTATTTGGAGAGCAAGGAATTTGCTTGCTTGGGGATTCTTGGATTAGCTTTTGTAAGCATGTCTGCTCAGGAGGAAGGAATGCGAAAGCTTGCATATGATGTACTTGGGAGATACACAAAACTTTTGGAGGTATTTTCTTGTATACCTATGCTTAAATTGGATCTTTTGATTTTTCAGAAAAAGAAAATTTATTGGAACATTATTATCTGCTGAGAACATTACTCTGTGACACACCAAATTATTGATTACGGCATTGACTATATGTAGCGTGTACAAATATATTGAATTGAATCATTAATTGTCTTTCAGGATGAGCAGAACTTTAAGGGGAAGGCACAGCTGCTTCTTTTACTGACTTACGTGAAAAACGCCGTAGTGGAACCATGGCAGAAGCTCCCTTCTTTGTTGTCTATCTTTGCTGCCGAGGCATCATGTGTATTAATGAACCCAACTAGTGATTTTTACAGACCTATAAATCACTTACTAATGCGGTCTCCAGCTATGAACCTTGAGGTTGGTACAAAATCTGAAGGCAGTTTTCTTTATCTTGACACTGCATTCACCAATAATCGATTTACTTAATTCGGAGCTTTAATCTCTGCAGAGCATTCCTCTCTTTAATTCAATGTTTGGAAGTGGCTCGGTCCGTTATAAACAAGATCAATTGTGGGCACTTTGTCTTCTAGTTGCTGGATTAAACATTGATGAAGATGTTCCATTGTATCGGAGGAATTTTTTATTGGAAATCCTTATGAGTTTTTATGTCTCTTCAGTTGCAGATTTTGATGCTAAGCTGTTAGTTATTCAGGTACTATACTTTTTTTTGCCTCTTGGAATTTTTAAAAATAATTATGTGGTAAAGACCACAACATTCTTTTGCGTGCAGACATTTTACATTTCATTAGGGATATCAGCCAGCAGTGACGGATTTTTTTTTAATTTTTAATTTTTGGGTGGTTGGTTTTTGGGGGTGGGTTGGAGAATTTGATCTTTACGTTTTATGATTCTGAAGGTGTCACGTACAGTAATCTGTGTGCTATTGTCGAGCTGTTGAACTGTTTCAAAATAAAATAAAATGAGATTTTTCTAGATGTTTGTTGGATAAACTTTACATTTTAATACATAAAACATTATGGCTAAAGGAACAAATTTAAAAAAGCCAATTTCATAGAAAAATCAGAACTTGAACAAGACTCTCGTGCATCCTGCAATTGGATACGCAAGTACCTTTATACTGTCTATGGTAATAGGTGTTACTCTTGATTGAGCTAATTAATCAACACAAGTTAAATTTTCTTACTAGCTAGATGTCCTTAAATGCTTACAAAGTCTTCTAGCTTTTTACATTTCTAATGTTTAAACTTCTTTCATTTTTCTCTGATTTGACAATGCTTATGCCTATCTGCTGTGAGTCTTCATTATTTGTCAGTGAAAAAGTTTAGCAGCATAGCAACTACTTCCCAGTACTCTAGCTTATGCCTAGAGGCATTGAATCACTGTTGAATATTGGATTTTCATGAATGAATTTACCTTAATTGGCTATTTTCCATCGTTCACCTCAGAGAATGTTCATTAGTTTCAGAGATCTTTTCAAGTCGCATCTTGGGATTTATAAGCATAAAGATTTGGTTTTTATTAACATTTACATATTTCAACAGCTTTTTCTGTCTTAATCCATATCTGTAGTCTTTTAAAAACGATGTCTTGAATGCTTTCTTGTTACAGGTGATAAAAAAGGCCATTAGGAACCAAATGCTAGCAAAATATCTTGTGGAGAAGGCAAGCTTATTCTTATGGCTGTGCTCTGCCATATCCAAATACAAGCAAACATGGACAGCAAGTACCATAACCTTCCCATATGCAGGGCTTCCTATTGTGTTGGAGGTAATTAGCAATATTCTCAAGTATTTGTCATTGTCTTTTTGTATTGTGATTCATGTATCTCATCTTCAAATTGGCTCTACGCTATTTATTAATTTATTTCGAAATAGTTAAAAATATTTTATATTCATGTAATAAGATTTAGGGGGTTGGAAGGGAAACCCAGCCATATGTACTTCTAGGACATTCATCCATTACAATACTTTGCTAGAATTTAAACTCAAACTTTTATAATTTAATTTTGGAAATCATGTTATTTATTGGGAGTTTACACCATGATAGACCAACTCACTGTTGATGCACAAAATTTGGATAGCTAATCAACTCCTTCAAAATTACGTTCAGAGAGATTGGGTGCCTTCCACATGGGTATGGGAGCTTGAAATTTAGACATATTTTAAAAGGAAGGAAAAATAAAAAACAGGTTTTATGTAAAATAAAGGTGTTCATCGGCAGGCACAGTGGGGGCGCTCCAGCTCATGGAGAAGGTCCAGAGTGTTCCGGTGGTCTTCTGTGTCCATGAAACTGGCCGCCTGCTGGATACCCTGCATGGTCGACTCCTGCCTATTCCGATCTGCCTGCGAGGTGCCTGCATCAGGATGGAAACGTGCCGACGTTCAGTGGATATGGCGCCTGAGCTCACCCCAGGAGCACTCAGAGCTGATGCCTAGGATGAGGTATGGGCACCGCCCCCCTCTAAGCCACTGGCGGGCATTGTGTTCGTGAGCCTAATCAAGTTGCCGTTGTCGTTGCTCTTCCTCCTCCTGAAGCCGCTCCTGCTTTGCCCGCTTAGCATGCTTCTGCTCTCTTTGGGCCGCTTCCTCCTAAGCTAGCTCGTCCTTCACCTGGGCCCGGATTTCGTCAACTAAACGGGCCTTGGTAGCCTCGACCATGAGGTCTTGTTGCCTCACCTGCTCCTGTTCTTGCTCAGAAAATTGGGCCTCCAGGTCGGCCCGAGCTTGCGTAAGGGCTTCATGCCACTTGGCCTTCCACTCTCGCTGCTCAGCCTCCAGTGCCTCGTCCGTAGCCCTCTGCATGGCTTGCCGCAGCTCTTCGTGCCAGT
>MNCI01002621.1:0-22990 GCA_015680685.1 Gnetum montanum | reverse complement strand
TGCCACAAGGCGAGGATCAACCTAGAATGGCGGCCACGCCGCTTGAGCTGGAGGGCCTCCAGGAAAAAGCGGGGGAGGTTGACCTGGCACCCCAACTTCAAACACCGCAGAAAAGCAAAATGCAGACCCTGGAGCTTGGAGCCGTTGCTAGATTGGACAAAAATCTATCCACCAGATCTGTTGCCTGGGCCCAGAGGTGGGGCAGGGAGGAGCTGGGTACCTAACAGCTCTTGGTTTGAGGGACGGGCCCGTCGAAGAACAGTTCCGCGTCCTGCAAGCCATGGGTAGACGACAAGATAACCTCTCCAACGATCTGGGCTCCCAGACAGTTGGTGATTGAGGCCTTGGAGACCAGAATCTCCCACCCACGGAAAAAGTTGCGGTCGTCGGCCCAGTTGGAGAAGAACGCGTCGTCTTCCAAATCAGGGTTCCCGACTAGTTGCTGCAGAGGGTCATCCCAGCCGCATTGTGTCACCATCTGCCAGAGCTCCTCGTCTTCCTGAAACACGACACAGTCAGGCTCAAAGGTAGGCGTGATTCCCATTGTCGCCTCGATTTCTTTCCACGCGCAAAGAGCTTAGAGAACCAGCCACCGGGGGGGGGAGCCGTTTCTGCAGAAAAATAGTGTGATTTCTTGCTTTCCATGCTACCCATAAAAGTAGCGTGGCCCAAGAATCGTCGGTGAGGTGCATTAGGGGGGTCACCGTTGCCGTGCGCCATGTGGCGTGCATGCACACAGTCGTACACAAAGTGCTGTACTGTTTCTGCCGCCATGCCACAGTTGGGATAGGTGTCGTGCTGCGTGATGCCACGCCGACACAGGAGCGTGCGCACGGGCAGTGCATCCCATCGCATCAGCCAGAGGAAGATCTTAACTTTCTTGGGCAGCCGCCCCTTCTAGATCTGCTGCTAGTCGGTGATTTGGGGGTACTTGGCGGCCAGCAGGGCATGCGGCTCGGGACCCAATCACTGATGATCCTGCATTGCATGCACGTGTTGGCACAATGCCTGCTAGGGCTTAGAATCGTGTGCCCTTGCCTCCCAGCGTTGATATTTGGCATTCATGACGCAGACCCATTGGATCGGCTCCCCGTGTGGGTGCGCAAACCGGAGCACTAGCCATTGCTGCCCCAGCATCAGCTCGTCATCAAAGGACGTGGTCCCCAATCCACCCATGTTTTGGGGACGCGCCACCCATTCCCAACTAACCAGGTGGATCTTGCCCCCCCCTTTGCCCCCCTCCCAGATGAAGGTACAGACCAACCTGTTAATCTCATTGATGGAGCTAGGGGGGGGGGGGGGGCCATGTGGCGTGCATGCACACAATCACCACGAATCAGGCGGTTGCCATGAGGATCCTTGTTGCCACAAGCAGGTGTCCTTTGTGGCTGAGGAACCAATTTGCCCAATGGCCCATGCGTCTCTCAATTTTCTCCAGTAGCGGCCCCCATGAAATGTTTCACCCCCACCAGTAGAGGGGAATGCCCAGATAGGTGTCATTGCTCGTCCCGAGTAGGATGTTCAAGATTTGCACCACCCTGTTTTTAATTTGTTCATCCACATTAATGAAATGGGCTGAAGATTTGGTCCGATTAATCTCCAGCTCCAACTCAGCAGCCAGACGGGATAGAGCAACGTTGATGCACCGTGCTTGTGGGACCGCCGCCCGACTGAGCAGTGTTGTATCATCCGCATAATGCTCGGCTTGACATGCCACCCCGGCAATGTCCAAACCATCCACCCCGAATGTGTTGCAATAATTCTGCATTAAGTCCATGGCGATGATGAAAAGAAGGGGCGAGAGCGGGTCCCCCTGTTGCAATCCCCTTCCTGGAGAGGATAGGCCCCACAACCGCCCCCCTACGTCGAAAAAGAAACCAGCCGAGGATTGCATGTGCATGCACAGCTGGATGAACTGCCGATCAAAACCTTTCAACTGCATAATGGATTGCAGCACCTCCCAGCTGAGCGTGTCATATGCCTTAGTAATGTCAAGCTNCCGCCTGTTTGGTTCCCACCAGTCTAGGCATAAGTGGCAACAACCTATGCACCAGCAGCTTGGAGAAGAGACGAATGAGTACGTTACATACACCACTAGGGCAGAAGTGCTCAGGGCGGTGTGCGTCTGCCTGTTTCGAGATGCACACAATGCAGGAACAGTTGAGTTCCCTCCGGACCTGCCTCCTGGCCAACATGAGATTGAACACATCTAGGATATTGGGTCTCACAATATCCATAAATGTCTTGAAGAACTCTAGGCTCCAACCATCAGGACCAGGTGCCTTTCTGCCTGGCATGTAGTCGATGGTGTCAGTGAGTTCTTGTCAGGAGAAAGGGGCCAGCAACCGCACATTGTCGCTTTCGTTCAGCACCTGTGTCACGTGGACCGAGATGGGCCTGGTGGGGTGCTTGGCCCAGATCCTCCCCCAGTACTGCGTCAACTCGTTTGTGATTTTCATTGGATCATCAATAGCAAATGGAGAAGCAACAACAACAACAGTAGCAACAACAACAGCAGGAACAGGAGCAAGAGTAGGAGAAGCAACACCAACAGCAACAGCAGGAGCAGGAACAACAACAACAAGACCAGGAGTAGGCCGACAACGTTGGGGGGCCGAGGCATGGGGGCAACATTGAGGCCCACTCTAGGGCCGATGACACCCTGCGCCTTCGGGTCACCCCGGCCCCACTTGAGGGGGTTAGAACCATGCGGCAGAGCCTTATTGTCTGCTTTGTGTCTGGGGGCGCCCCGCCTGTGGCTGGATTTAATCCGGCGATGGGCGTAGGAGTTGTGGAAGGTGGGAGAAATTGGGGTTCGCAGCTTATTTGTAGACCTCCTCCTGTTTATTTTCCCCTCTCGACTAGCCAGAGACTCGGTGCTATTGGGGGGCCTATGGTTTTACGGCGCACGAGGTCTGGCCCTGACCCCGTGGCGTCCAGGGGCCCATCGTGAGGCCAAGTTGTTTACCTGAGCCCTGGTTTGGATGCGGGTTTCCGGGATTCCTTGGGAACTTTGGAATCTGGATTTCCTACAGAAAATTCTGGGTTTCTTCGGTGAGTTCATCACCTTCGACCATGTCACGCAGTCGATGGAGCATATGGGTTTCGCCCGGTTTTGCGTGTGGCGTCGATTGGTGGAGAAAGACCTCATCCGGGAGGTCGTCTTGGAACTCCTTGGTGGGGAGGAAAAACTCCAGGTTGAGTTCGAAAACCTGGATGATGCACCAGGGCCCAAACACAGAGCTTCGGCCCAAGAGCAGAGGACAATCGGTTGCGCGTGTTGCGGGAAACACGGACACCAGGAGGTGGCTTGTCGGGTGCAGAAAGCTAGGCTCCCGCGACCAAGAGCCCAAGTCAGGCAGTTGTTCAAGGGGGGCGCCTGGGTCACAATGNACTAGGTGAATGTGGTCCGGGGGAGCACCAAGACCAGAAGGCGTCAGGAGAAAGAACCCACACCCGAGGAACCATGGTGTAGCCCAGTGGCGCGGGATAGAGAAGGCCGACCCGGACGCTCGAGTGAGAGTCGGTCTAGAGGCAAACAAACCCAACGAAACATTGACATGGGGCTCCAACAGACCCTCCGGGAGGTCTACCAACGCCTTACCCCCGGTCATGCATGAAGCTGTTCAACTAGAATTGTAGAGGGCAAGGCACCCCCTATAAAAGAAATACCTTGCACAAAATTGTTTGTGATGATGATTGTGACATTGTTTGCCTCCAAGAGACCAAACTACAAGCAATGGAATCACACCTTCTCCAATTGGAAGCTTTGACCTCCTCCTCCACTCCTCAGTCCACGTTTCGGGGTAGGAGCGGGTCGTGTCGGATCACCGCTCTTTGGTTTGTTCTTTTGGGCCGGATAAACCTTGGGCCCCACGCTCGCTTGGTTAGCTAAGCTGTGGTTGCGGCCGTTGGTGGAGGACATTTGGGTAGATTACTGGCCTGGCCACGATGATCCCTGGAACTTCCTTAAGGAGGCCTTGCTTCGTTTGAAGTGGGCCATCCGGGCCCTCCTGGTGGAGGATAAGTTCTCCTTTAGGGTGGGCTTGAGGACCCTCCAGGATCAGCTTGGTCAGATCCAGGCCCGGCAGAAAGTTGGGGAGGACTTGCACATGGAGGAGCAGCGCACCTTGCGTCAGCTTCAATCCCTGGACCTGGAAGAAGAGACATACTGGCGGCAACGCTCCCAGGTCAGGTGGATTTGGGAGGGGGATAGGCAAACAAGATTCTTTTTGGCCATGGCTAAGAGAGAGAGAGAGGGGGGGTGGTGGTGCGTGTGGGATCATTATATGTTTTAGGTTGTAATGTTTATTATTTTCCTTTTAAGGTTTGATTTATAAAAAGAAGATTTTGCAGTCACACGTGATTCCGCTTAGACTATTTCTGGTTCCCATATCATAAAATGTAAATTTGAAGGAGTTGATTAGCTATCCAAATTTTGCACATCAACACTCACATGTCATTGTGCACAAAATGGTGTTAGTCCACACTTCCCTCAAAATATGTGGTCGCAGATGTCGTCACTATTGAAGGTAGATGTTAGGTTGTGGAGAGAGATAGAGGTTTTGCAAGAATATAAAGAATAGAGCCCTATAGGATATTTCAATCCACAATAACAATAAACTTAAAAATCTTGAATTGATTTCTAAATCTGCTGTCTTTCATTTCGAAATTATCTTGCCTCCAACCATGATAGAATAAAAAGACAATATAAGAGATAGGTGTCAGACTGTTAGGCTTTAATTCTGAAAGGGGCAATGCCCTTTTTGAGTATGGCTCTGATGAAAGCTGGGTCTCTTTTAGTGTTGTCATTGGTTAATATATAATGTGTCTCTGTGATAAATCTATACTTTAGTGGATGCATGGGTTGCACGAAGCCACTTGGAAAAGGGTTAGGCTTTTGCTCATTTACTGATCCTTCTAAGACCCTGCTTGACGGGATGAACATTACGCCTTCTGGTTATGTGGATACTTGGATTGTCATCATCATCACGGTACCTTTATCCCATCAATACAGGCTAACCTGTTAATATAGGTGAACGATTTGACTATGATTTTTTATGACCCGATGACATAACCTGAATGTACAGTTTTACCGTGCTCCCAAGTTAGCACTTACCTCTGTCTACCTCATTGGGATCATACCTGTAATTCTTAAATTACAAGCTGCATTGTTCAAACAAGTGAGCTATGCCACATTGATGGATTCCTGGATTGTAATAATGAAACTTGTCTAGAATTCTATGTGCGGACTTTCTGATTTTTGATATGACACTATGAAATATCTCAGAACAATTATCTTGATTCAATGGTCATGGGAGATGACTTGTTAAAAACCAATTGAAACCATATGGATACTTAAAATTATTTTAACCAAAGTTTCAAAATTGCGTTCACTAAATTTGATTAATTTCTGTCTGTTTTTATTTTTTTATTTAGCATTGCTGACATCTGTGACAGATAACTTGTGATTTGTTGGCAAGGAAAAATATTGTTCATTGGTTGCGCAAGAATGGTTTTGAGCAGCTTTTGCAAATAGCTTCACGATTGCAGTGGTTTCTTGTAAACGATTCAACCATATTTGGAGGACAAACAGTTTTATTTAAAAAAGCCATCCACATTATGGTAACAACAATGCAGCTTTCCAATATGAAGAAGTTCCATGAAACTCGTTACTGTTTAACTTTTGAAGGCCTGTATAAGGTCATAGAGTTCATAGAATTAGAGGATCCCGAGATGAATTCTGGTGACATGATTGATCTTGGGCTGAATTTAATACTATCTAGTTCCCCTGCAGCCTTTGATGCTATTGAGGTAATTAGCACTGAAAATTCCAGCATGAAAAGAGCCATTGATTCAATTTTAAGTTAATTTTCTAATGTCCCTAAAACCAAAATTTATTTTGGTTGCAGAATTTAACACGGTTGTTGAAGCTTGGTTTATGGACCTTCTCAAGGATTTTACGAACAGAACAAGGTGTATGCTCTGCATTCAATACATGTACCAAGCAGTTAAATTCATTGATGAACCATGAACACAGTGGATGTCTGATGGGAAGGTTGCTCAGCTGGTTGGCATCCTCTGTTATTAGTGCAATGATTAAGACAATGGTAAAATGCAATGGCCCTGACTGTTTGGTAAAGGTCTGCAAAATGAAGAACTTGAAATCCTTGCTGGAATACATGAAAAGTGCTACTCCTCTGTGTAATTATATGGAATACTCTGAATGCAAGAAAGATTTGGCAGAGCTGCTGTTGTATATTTATCGGCACGTTGGAGCAGCCTGCAAAGCTCCTTATTCTATTCTTGCTGCTTTGGGAATGTTGCTGTTTGGAGCTGGTACAGATACCTCAGGTACTTTCTGAAATTTTTTTTCCTGAAAAAGTCTAAACATTAGACTGATACCTTCATATAAAAATTTACTAATGGATGGCATTGCTGTGCACCAGATGTGACTGTACTCAATCCTGCATATTCAATCCTTGATATTTCGTTAATGGAGAAGATTCCATGCCCTGAAGAGATCAATCTTTTATGGAGATGGTACGTACCTGGCAATCTAGCATTTATTTACAATTTCTTTTTTCCCTGGTATGTTTCAGGAATAGAAGCTGAAAGCCTCATTCTTTTTTATAGATAGTGTTCCCTAATATATAAAAATAACAATACATGTATTTATAAACAACATGGATGATGCAGGTCATTTAATAAACCACGTGAGACGCCTTCAGAAAAATCTGAAGCAGAGAGATTGGATGAAGATAGAGCGTGCCAGAAGTTGCTGCTTCAGTTTTCCAAATTCGTTGCTGGTTTGCCAATGTTAAGTAGTTCTTCCACTCTTCAGAAATCTGACGAGCATGGGTCTTTATCTTGTCTGAAGGCAATCGAAAAATGTAAAGAATCAACTAGTAAAGTTTCTGATATTTTAGCGAATCCAATAAATTCATGATTTTAAATGGCAAATAGATTTTTTTAAAAATTTAAAATTATGGTGCAGTTGGGGATTTCTTCTCCCCTCCCAAAACTGCCTCTTAACCAAACGTTGCATAAATATAGAAGCTGATTATTGATTTAGTGCCACGCACTTGACCTCCAAATGTGAAAGGGGAAATGCAAGGGTATCATCATATTACTGTGTCAAGCTGTTGAGGATTAAATATTAAAAGCTAAGAGTAATAATTTTATCATTCTCCTGCGACTAAACAGAACAAAACAAAATCTGTGGCTAAAATGCTTGGGTGAATTTCAGATACAAATGTCATTTGTTGTATGTTGTCAGCATGTAATTTGAAATTTTTTTTTCCCTTCATAGCGTCATCTTCTCCACCTTTGTCTAATTTTGAACTTCAGTTGCATCAATCAATTCTTTATATTTTTAACAAAAATCTGAACTAACGGAAATTTTGTTTAATTTTGTAGTGAGGTTATCTTTCGGCAAATGAGCCAGAGTTGAACCTCTTGTCAAGTGGTTATGTTCAGGTTTAAACTTGCCTGAGAAACATTCACCTTACTACCATTTCACATTACTTCTATTGTTTTAAATAGAAATTTACAATTTTATATAAAAACAAAATTTAGATGAGGCTAATTCTCTTCATCATTTGCTTGGGTGATGAGAGCTTCTTCAAAACATAATAGTTGGGATTTACAATTTTTTAAAAGAATTACCCTAAATTTTTGCTGCAACATCTATGTTGTTTTTTTTTTGGCTACTTTGGGAAACTTTGATGAGGAAGACGGATTGAAGTTTGAAGAATGTAAAGATGCAAAAGCAGATCTTTGGAAGTTATTGTGTTGGATAGAAGGTTAATGGTAAAGGTGAATGAAAGAAAGACATACTAATTAACATCATTTTCAAGCAAGATATGCTTGAAATCACCCTTTATTGTGTCATGTAGAATGCTCATGATTGTGTTACATAATATTTGATTCATTTTAAGGATCCATCTAATGTCTATACAAACATAATCAATAATACTTGAAGAAAAAGAAAATCCTCTCAAACATAGGAAAAGGGAGAATTTAGTTTAAGAGATTTGTTGGAAATAACAAATTGCATTTTACATTTTCTTAGAGCATTGCACTACATTAGGGAGGAGCATAGAGTGTTCTAATTGCATCTATGAAAATAAATAATTCTATTTGTAGGGACAATTTGTTTAAAAAAATAAATGTTTGCTTGTTCTTCTTATTTCATATTTTGCTATTAGGCTTGCTAAATTCACCATTGTCTATGTGTTGGCCATGGTGGAGGAATAATCATCATCTTGATATAATGGGCTAATTTGTTAAGGTTGCAAAAGATGTCTTCCTCTAGCTAATCCATTAAGGTTGCAAAAGAGAGAGCTTGAAGACTTTGAGAACTTCAACATCAATGAACTTCTTCAACACTCTTATTCAAAATAAGAAAATATTAGTAGTACAAGCTTCACTTCATGTGACATCAAGTTGAAATAAGAGAGCCATGGGCTCTATTTGTAGGCTTTGGAGGGGGAGAAAATTGCCAAAAGTGGTATGAGAACACATGAGAGCACATTAGACCTCTTCTCTCTTTTTGGCCTTTGTGCTAGACTATGCTTTTAAACATAAAAGGAACTTAAAAAACTATATCAGTTAACTCCTAAATGACTATTACAACTTGAAACAAGATCGCACTTAAAACATAGAAATTAAACAAGATAGCACTTAAAACATAGAAATTAAACAAAGACCAAATATCATGACTATGGACTTGGAAGGACAAGCAAATTTTTGCACTATACTCAACATTGCCTTAAAATGATTAAGCACCTTCACAACCAATTTAAAGGAAGAAGATGTATGGTGATGCCAAAATTAAAATTGAGTATTCCTTTCAAGCGAAATCTACCATAAATCAATCAAAAACATAAGCTCTTTGTCGATTATCTTTCTTTGAATTTGGAAGTGTCTTCAACTGGTTGTTCTTTATTCTATTTGAAATCTTTATTATATAGTTATTTTCCAACCACAAGAACATAATTGTGATCTTCCATCAAGAGTTAAATATCATATTTTTAAAAATGTTGCTTTTTAATTATAGCTTCAAGTAGAAAAATTTCTAGTGAAGGTTAACTATTAATTTGTCTTTTACATAATTAATTGCTTTTATGTTTTTGAACTCTAGTTAAGAAAGCTATCAACTCATGGTGCAATTTCTTTTTTGTTTTTACCAATTGCACACATAAAATTTTCTTTTAAGAGAGTTGTATTCCTCTCTTTATAAGGAAGCCTTTAGTAAGAAACTTCATAGACTAAATAATAAAAGATAAATGGCAAAAGCTTTTTATATTTACAAGAACCAAATGATGTGGAAATAGATTTCGTATATTTAATAGGACTAAGAAGTGTTAGTGTGAACGCTGAACGCTGTGTACTTTGAGGGTGGTATCGGAGCCTTGTTGCGGTTCTTCGTCATTCAACGCTAGGGGTGGACGTGAGGGTTGCTCATAAGATCGTTTGTGCAGTGCTGTAAGCCACGCAGTAACGGCCGACGGATAGGCGAGTAAGTCGTGCAAGCCAGAGGCTGAACGCAGAGTAGGCACGTCTAATGGCGAGTTCTTCCAGAAGACCAACTCCAGGTTCTCATTCTACTTTCTCTTATATTCAACGTTTGTCAAACTATTGCTCCTCAGCGAATGCTAGTATGTTGCCACCACCTCCATGCCAAAAAGATTTCTATCCCAAATCCTCCTTGCACACCTTTGAATCTTTTCAGTCTATGCATTTTAGTGAGTGTGATCTCGGTATTGCTGGCTCTGGCCTTCGTCCAGTAGCTCTTACTTTTTTTGACCCGGGGGAGGTTGATAAATGGAAAAAAGCAGGTTATCAATATATCCATCTTGCTGAAATTGCTATTCACCTTCATCCACACTTCAACTATCGTCTCAAAAAGCCTTACTGGATTGCGTTAATAGATAGGAGATTTAAATTGTTTCAAGAAGCCATCATAACCCAAGCTAAAGGTAGGTTAGTATCCGATGCTCTGATTATAACGATTCCTAACTTTACTCTCTCGCTTTCTGATCCGCATTTGTTTAATAGTTTAATGCTTATTACTTATATTCCCGTTGATATTGTAGATCGTAGTGTTTATTGCACAATAGGTACAAGGTTAAGTTTTAAATTATTTAGTTCAGTCAGTATCCAAACACTCTTACCTTTTGGCCAACAAGCTCTCTCTGTTGGTTCAACAAATTTAGAATACGGGACACAGATTAACACAGAGGATCTTCCGATCCATAGGCTCTTCCCAGACCTAGAAGATCCATTAGAAGAATACTATGAGCAGAAAAGACCTAAAAAGTCTTTATTCAGATCATCATCCAAATCTCGGAAATACTATGTAGAACTACAACCACCAAAACTCCTTCCTTATGATCCATTAGCTCCCAAACCTGAAAAACCCACAAAACCATTAATCCTGTTTAAAAAACAAAAATCAACTTATGAAGAACAGGAAGAGAAAATACAAAAGATGGGAAAAATGTTCAAAGAACTAGGTATCACTTTAGATCCTAGGAGAGTCATAAAACAAAAGGGAGAAAAACCTGTATCCATTACTGAACAATCAGAAACAGACCACAAAGGAAAAATAGTTCTGGAAGATGTCTCTACATCTAGTTCTAGTTCTGACGATGATGTGTCATGCTCAAGTAAACCATCACAAAGTTGTACACATAAAAATCTACATAAGGTAGATCATGACATTAGGTGTGTTGAATGTGATGAGTTATTAAGAATCAACATGAATACGGAAGAACCAAAAGAAGTAGCACATATGATGCAATATAAGCCATCCGTAGAACAACCTTCTGAAGTCATTAAACTCCATAACTGGACTAATCATAAGTTATCCTATGTAAGCGACCAAAATTTAATGACATATGCAGAAGTAAAAGAAGTACAAAAAGATGTAAAAGATTTGCATAAGATATGGGTTCCTAAGCAAAAAAATGGAAAATTTAAAGGTAAAGAAAAGAAACTTGATCCATCTGATTTAGAGGGTATTTACTTAGATTCACCACCTATCACTCCTCCTAAAGGAAAGAAAAAATCAACAACAACTTATATACCAAAAAGACGACCGGTACATACAATTCCAAAATCTGAAAAAGGGAAAAAAGAGGAAGAGATTAATGCTAATGAAGAAGATAACGAGACCCTTTATATTGGAAGCGAAGGATCTTTAGATGAAGAAGAAAAGAAAATGTTACAAAAACCAGGTATGATCTTCCAAGATCCTAAAGACTTAACAGCTATGCAAATCCGAAAGACATCAGAAAAACCACCACCATATTTTAGTATGGACAACAAGTCTATTAGAGAAAGACAAAAAGAGATTGATAAAATCAGTGGTTTCATCGCTAGACAAATTGTCCTAGAAAAGAAAACATATGAACACGCCATACTCAACGCAACGTTAAATTTCGAAGGTATGTTAAAACGTTGGTGGAATTTCATAGAAGCTCCCGTACGTAAAAAATTATTAAACAATTCGCATGTTATTTTCTTAAATGCAATTACGAAAGAATTCTTAGGAAATAAAACTGATAGGGATAGTGCATATAGGACATTATTTTATAGTTCAAGATTACATAAGATTCAGGACATGTCTCCATTCCTTGACATCATGGAAGAATGGTATTATTATGGAAAACTCATACATGACGTAGGTGCAAAAGAACATTTGTTAGGATGCCTTCCAACGCCTTTTGCTAGTTATTATCGAGCCCAACTTCAACATGAAGAAAAGGATCTCGAGGAAATGAGTTTTAGTGCCATCCGCCAATTCCTTGAAAAAGTCACAAGGGATCTGTGTGTCCAGCAAAAAACACAAAAATTAGTAGGATCCTTAACTAAACAGATAGGTAAAGATTTATGTTTACAAATGTGTCCTGAAGATAATTTTGGACAGCTAATTAGGAATAGAAAACAACAGACTGAGCCATGTATATGTAAACCTACACAACGTACATCACAGAAATATTCAAAACCAAAGAAAGTCTGGAAGAGGAAATTCCAGCCAAAAATCAAACGAAAAAATTGGCCACAAAAACCTTTTAAAGGTATGTTTAAACGAAAACAGGGGCCATATAAAAACAAGGAAGTCAGATGTTTCATCTGTTCAGGGAAGCATTATTCTAACCAATGCCCAAAAAAGGATAATCATCCTCAACGCATTAATTTCATCGAAACCATGAAACTTACAGAAGATGATTTCTTCCTAACATATGATTCTGACTTATCATTTTCAAACGGGGATATTTACTTAGAATCTTCAGATCAATATTCCAGTGAAATGANTACTACACAAAACCAAAAGGCTCATAATTGCATGTAGTAGTGACGTGAATAATGGGATGAGAAGGGATTGTAGAGATCAGGATGTACGGGACTTAACCATGTCCATAATAGGTTTTTGTGAAAAATGTGATTAAAATGATCAACTGACATATCCGTCCAAGTTCAAACCAAGTCTATACCATGAACATTCAAACTGCATTGATGTGTTCCTTCCTACCAACCACCATTAGTCCACAAGCACCTCAAAAAATAATCATCACTCCAAAAAGAGAAGAAAAGAGAAGAAAAGAGAAGAAGGAAGGGCCTTAGCTAGAGGGGCGCCTTCAAGCATAAGTAACATGTCTTTCCAACCCCATAACGAGTGCTTATAGCCCATTATTGTGTCTACGGGGTGTGCTTTGAATTCACATTATTTTTTTTCTCTTCTCTTCTTCTTCTTCTTCTTCTTCTCTCTCTCTCTCTCTTTGAATTTTTGAATGGAAACCACACCATGTAAAGATAGAGCTTCCTTTTTATTGGTCAATGGAGGAGTGATAATACATTCCAAAGGAGTCATAAACTGCACGAAGGAAGATAAGAAGAAAACCCAACAAGTCCCCTTAAGGTCACAACCTTACCATTTCCACTTGGTTATTCCCTCTTTCTTCAAGGTACAATGATCATTGATTAATTTTAGTTTCATAAAAGAAGAACCAAATTGTTTCCATGAAAAAGACCCTTTATTTAGAGAATTGGAGGGATGGATGAGGTGGTCTCACTGCTTTACACAATTACTGACCTAATCATCATGTTAGCATAGAACAAAAAGCCAACACATAGCATTGACTTTTGCATCATGACTTGGCAATATTATTAACAAACACATGAAATACATTCATTAAACATAAAGAGAATGACTCAAGAAAAGAGAAAAATATTAAAAAAAGAAAAATATTAAGAAATGGAAAACATATGAAGAATCGGAAAATTTTGGAAGAAATAGGAAAATGATAAAAAATTATAAAACAAAAAAGGTGAAAAACACTTATTAGTTCTTGAACCAGGACGGAGCATCTCCCTCACAACTAATCTTATGGTTGCACATTCGAAAGATGGACCACACAATACCCTTGTTATACACCAGTTTCCCATCTATGACTATTACTGATTTAATTAATCATGTGGTAGCACATATAAGATTGGTGATAGTCTTGTTTGGATCATTCAGAGATGTATCTTCATTTGGACTTGAAGGTATTTCTGTTTTAAGGGATCCATATGTGTTTACTTCTTTTTCTTGATTTTCTATTTTAATTCCTGGGTATCCATGTTTAATATCCTTTTCTAATGTATAATTAGAGTGTAAGATATATGTGTCTAAGTTCTTTGTTTGGTTTGTTTTCTTGAGTCTAGAACTGCTAAGTGGATCAGTTGCTTCCATGCATCTTTGAAATGATTTTATAATCTCATTTTTAAGCCACTAGGTTTCTTCTGGTTTAGTGGCTACTACGTAGACTAATTTTTGCTCACACACTTGCTCCTAAACTTTATGATGGGTCGATAAAGGGGTTGTGTTAATATTTCAAACTTCTAGCCCACAAATGCAACCTTTATCATGATTAGTTATGCATGGACTTTTCTTTGTGTCTCCACAGTGCTAGATTCATTGTTTCTATTAGGTGTTGGAGTAATGAATGATGTTGGCCTTTGCATAGGATTGGAGGACATTGGTTGTGAAAGGAAAGGTGTTGCACTTGGTTGGCATTATGCTGGTTTGGACAAGTTAGTAGGTTCACAAGTGTTGTGCTTATGAATGGGAACTATCCTAAAGAAAGGACATTTCCAAGATTATGGCAGAGATCTACTGGCATTATCATTTTTATCTATGTTCGCAACACAAGTAGCATTCTCTCATTGATATCTCAGTGTTGAACCTTCTTGTGTTGTTGGTGGTGATGTATGGTGGAGGTGAGTGTAAAAATATTGAGGATATGATGAAGGATGAAATGTGTGAGGTGGTGATCTTATAGAAGATGTTGCACATTGATGATATTTGGGAGAGTGGTAGTAGTGATTTGAGGTAGAGGAAGTGGAATTAGTTAGGGAAACAAGTTGTTGAATGTAATATTTGTATGGGTCTGGTTGGCAGTTAGGGTAGTGTTGGTTTAATGGCCTCGCCCATAACTACGGGTTTTGCCACTATGGTTGATAGTAGTTTTGAGGCTGATAAGAAGTCCCACTAGGATAGTACAATTGGTTGTAGGATTGTTTATGATTACCTTGTGAGAAAGGTAGTTTACTAGGCATTTGCTTTTGTACAAACTTGGGATTCAATGCAAAAGCCCAATACTCCTGTAGATATAACATGACTGAGCAATAGCCCTTCGAATGGTCATATATGCATATGTCACATCCATCGTCTTCTTCGATGGTTAAGTCTATAGCCTCTTCTTCTATAGCCATTTCCCCTTTCTACCAATTAGTGTTTTTACTTGTCTCTTGGTCCCTTTTCCTCCTTTTGTTGTGGTCACTTGATTTATTTTGTGTTACTCTCCCCTCTATGATTTCTACGTAAGTTGTAACTTTCTCATTTATCCATTTTGACATCTTATCTAGCTTTGCTTAAGCTCATTGATATAATTTTTTATTGGCAAGGTTTGTTGTAAAATCACATCATTGAGAGCTACTCTTTTTCCTCGTCATAGATATGGGCCCTCTTCTTTTGAAGAGTTGGGTCCCAGTGATATTTCTCAACATCCTCTCATTTACATAGCTCTTCTTTTTCTTTTGCCACACACTTGATTAGCTTTTGGATTTGATGGGTTCCTAGTTCATATAATTGACCTTGAGCATATATCCTAAGGGTCTCTCTCATTTGACTATGAAGCCCATTTATGATGTGGAAAAGTTGTTTTTCTTGAGAGAAATGATGGTCTAGACATTTATTCAATAGAGAATAGTATCTATCTAGAGTCATATCCAAGGGTTCATGTTGTTCTTGTTTCCATCCTTGGATTCGTTTACTTAGGTTGGACACCCTCACAGAGGTTTGGTATTTCTTGTTAAAGAGTTCCGGCATTGTGGACCATCGATGGATTGAATTTGGTTTCAACGATCTATACCACACTGCGACTTTTTCTATTGGTGTCCTAGGAAAGAGCCAAATCTTTTGCCACACACTTTCAATGTTTTGTAAGATGCATGCATCATGGAAGGCTTGCAAATGATGTTGTGAATCAGAATCATAGCCTCCCACAAATTTGTGGATGTTATTTATATCAAGCCTTTTGATGTGACTTTCCTTGCGATGCTTGTGGGGTATTTTAACTACCTCTATGATTTGTGTCATGATCTTAATCACCAACAAGGGTTCACCATCATCAGACATGTCATGGTAAAAATTTATATTTCTATTTGTTTGATTGTGACGCTTTTGTATATGCTCATTTTGATGTCTTTGATTTTTCCCTTGGTTTCAATTTCTATTTTTATTTCAACCCCATAGTGGAGCTTTATCTCTATACTTACGTTCATCTTCGTCAAAACTGGATGTTGAAGAGGGAGAGGAAGATGAAGAATTGGGAGAGTCGCCATGGCTTCTATAGTGTTCCCCATGGTCCCTTGATTTATCTTTTCTAGGTTTTAAGGAGGCTTTAGGCCTTGAGGCCTTCCCTACTCTAGGAATTACTTCATCTCCTCTAGGATTATCTGCCTTAGGTGAATGTAGTCCTTAAGTGTAGTTAGGGTGATCATGAACATATGAAACCCCTGCATGAGGTTGGTCACTCCAATTTTCATTAGTATATATCTCATTAGTTCTCTAATGAATGTTCTCTCCATACGATGCATTATCACTTCCTTGTGAAAGAGACATTTTTGTTAGTTAATGATGTATGTGACTTAATATTTTTTGAAAGATAAATCGTTAATGTGTTTATAGTGATCGTGTATGATATAACTAATCTAGATAACTAACACCATCCTTGGCAATAGCGCTAATGATGAGTGACGAGGTACCCCTATGCTCAACCATAAGAATCACAAGTGTTAATGCATCATTTGGTTGAATTCTGTGGATGGGATTGGTTATGGCATCTAGATTGTTATGCCTTGATCATAGTTCACTATCTTCCCACTTGGACTAGTGGTAGCTTTGTCATGTATGGTTTAGTCTAGAGTAAAGCATATGATTCTTGATGTTGTTTCAGCCTTATGCTACTCCTAATGATAATAAAGAAATCAATTATTTAACTAATTAACAATGAAACGTAAAGTCTAAACTAGTCTATGGGAAATAAGTGTCCATTCCTAGCTTCCCATACACATCCTGAACCCACGTATCAACTATTGGGATTACCAAGCGTTATGCTAGTGGGTGAACTAAGTAATAGCGCTACTAGAATTACTAAGCAAATATATGTTTACGCTTGAAATTGGTCGTGCTCATTTTGCCAATTCATTAATACACATGGAAGTGTAAATATTAACGAAGTACATGAAAAGTAAATTGCATGGAGAGTAAATCTAATCTAAGTCATAGTGTTGCAATGAATAAGAATCAATCTCAATCTTAGTGCAGTTCATGGAATGTGTCAAGGTACATTACCACTCGAATAAGACACCATACAACTGACTCAGATCCACACTACAGGCGCTCATTGACTATTTTCTAAGACTATGGAATAAAATTGTAAGAGTTCAACTACTTTATTAACCAAAGAATGCTAATACACACTGGGAATACACATCTTTATAGACTTTATTCTGCAGTTGCGTCAATGGGGTTGCACTAATGGGGACCTGTTGATAAGGCCACGTTGACAGGTACCCATCGATGCGACACTTTGACACTTCATCAATAACTAAAATAAATAAAATGACATGAAGTTATGCAAAGTTGTATACAAATCTTTGTAGTGAGTGTAAGACTATTAAAAATCTTCCTCATGTTTTTCCATGTAGGTAATCAAAATCACAAAAGGTAAGAAAAGACCAAGCATTATAATAATATAAAATTTATAACTAAAATAAGTACAATGACATTGATGAACAACGAGGTACCCCTACGACCAACCATATGAATCACAGGCATTCACGTGTGATCCAATCGAATTCTGCAAACTTTAATTACCAAGTATGCTAAAGCTAAACGGTGAGTTGATGTTATCCGTTCATTGTCTTCCCAGTCTCACTTGTGAAATGCAAGTGTATGGTTAAGTGTGACTGAGGCATAAGATTTTTATCATTTTATGTTTTATCAATTTGATCGCCTAAAAAAATAATGAAAGTGAGAGTAATTAAATGCTAAGTGAACTATTGTCTAATCTAGCTTGACACAAGTAACTGTCCCCACTTCCAGGATACATCCTAAACTTCATGTGAACACTGCTGGGCTGTCAAATGCTAACCATTTCTGAGCTACCAAGTGTAACACGTATGTTTGAAGGGGTTGTGCTTGTGTATTTTAATTAATTGCTTAATTAATCAAAATTAATTACTAAATAAATAATGTTAAATGTGAGCTACATGAAATCACAATGTATAAATGCATAAAGAAAGAAAGTCTCAAGTGCTGCAAGGTTGAATCAAAGAGCTCATCTTTATTGCCAACACAATGGTGTGTTTAGGTACATCAATGCTTGAATAAAGATCTGATTACACTTAGACCTCTTGTTGTGGGCACTTGGAAAATATTCTAACTCTCTAATGAACAAATTGTAAGAATTTCGCTATTTGACTTCAAAAAAACTATTGAATGGTGAGCCCAAGGGCTGTATTTATAGGCTCGGGAGTACCTTGCGATATCGCATTTTGGGCCGCGATATCACGTACTCAATATTAGGGCTCATGTAAAACACGATTCATCATACCCTCATAACTGAATGAAAACTCGTCCTCGAGTACAGAAGAAGAGGAACAAGTTCCTTACAAAATATATTAGGAGGTATGGAATGTTTAACTGATATGTAGAGTGACACAGAGGAAATGGACAAATGTAGAAGTGCCCGAGCATACATCATTGGAATTGTGTACAAAATTGGGTGTTCATGACAATAGGAAAGAAGATCCTCGGATCCAATGGATAACAACAGAAGAATGAGGGAGAGGTAGAAGAGATACAACGATCATGAATAATCTCTCATGAGTGATATTGTTGCATCATCCTTAGTGAAGACAATCCCACTTCCAATCCATGATCCCCACTACAATCATAACAAAATCAAGGATTAATATATAAAGTGTAAGACATAGCAATTGAATACCTTGTCTCATTAATGATTTTATCTAGCTAAGTTGTGATTATGGTAGATTGGTTGTTTGATAATGTTAGTAGGAAGACTGACAAATGGGTTAAGCAAGAGAAGTGATCCATAAAATTTAGAAAAACTTAACATAAGGAGTATTGAAAAGAGGGTATGGAAATTCACAACAATAAAAAGAAAGTATTCACTAAAATTAGTTGTGAAGATGCACACAATTGGATGGCATTGATGGGGTAAATAAAAAGAATTCAATTGTAAAAATGTCTAAGGTAAAAGAACTTAACTTAACCAAACCAAAAGATATGCAAGTAGGTCCTCCCCAAAGTAGGCATAGGCCTTTTATGCATATCTTTTGGTTACATGACACAAAATGATGAGAAGTTCACGAGAACACCCTCGCACATAGGAAAATGAAAAAGCATGAAGAATATCGCATCCCCTTGAAGCCACACCATATCCAAACCTTTGATTCCTTCCCAATTTCGAAAACTACATAAGTCACAAATTTATTAAGGTTGTATTAATGAAAAAGGGATTGCATGTTTTCAAAACAAGGAAAACCATAGAGTGTGTGGATGGGTGGATGATGTGGACTCACTACGTGTTACATGAAAAGAAACCATNACCAAAACTTAGAAAAGATCAATAACTAAAAAAACAAAAAGATGTAAAACAAAGAATATGAAAACAAAAAGTTCTAAAACCAAAAATGTGTAAAACAAAAAGTTGAGAGACTAAAGAGCCACTTAAGGTGTTAGTATAGATGGCCATCTCCTCCATGACAAAGTTGAAAAGAGGAGATTTGAAAGATTAAGCATGGTTGTCCATCTGGCGAGGTGTCTGTTGAGTTGGTTGGCTTGGGCTCATGAAAAGGTTTTAGTTGTTGGATGTTGACTAATTGCTTCTTGTCTAGGCTATCAAGTTTATATATAATCATGGCCCTAGATGGAAAATTTTCTTCAATAATGTAAGGTCCTTTCCACAACATTTGAAACTTGGTTCATTGAGGTATGTGTGTAGGACTCTAGTAGAGAACCTTGTTTCTCCTGGTTGAAAATTGACCTTCCTTACTTTGAGGTCATGGCATTTCTTGTTAAATGCCTTATGCATTTTGTTGGATGACATGGCCATTAATCAATTTTCATCTAGCAAGTTGAGGTTCATTAATCTTTCCTTTTGTGCTAGACTTAGATCCATGTTAAGGTCACAGGCTATAGAGAGTGTATGAAGCTCAGATTGAATGGGCAGTGTTGGTAGTTTTCCATACACAAGCTTATAGGGTGAATAACCTATGGGAAGCTTCCATGTGGAGTAATAGGCCCAAAGGGCATCATTTAATTTGGTGCTCCAATCCCTTTGGTACTTGCTAATAGTGCATGTTAAAATTTTCGTAATCTCTTGATTAGTAACTTTAGCTTGACCATTGGCTTGAGGGTGATAAGGTGTTGTGTGAGTTTGTGCTCAACCCCCAAGCGCTACATAAGTTTTTGAAAAGTGGTACCTATGAAATGAGTTCCATTATTAGAAATTAACGCATGAGGCACACCAAACCTATTTATGATGTTTTGTTATACAAACCGAGTAGCAGTAGTGGATGTACAGTTGATGACAACTACTGCTTCTGCCAACTTAGTGTAATAGTCAACTGCAACCATTATATATGCCTTTCCATTTGACATAGGCATGATGGGATCCATAAAGTTAATGTCCCAAATATTGAATGGATTGAGAGGTTGAGTCCATTGATGTGGCCCCTCCCTTCGAGCTATCATTCCACCATCTCTTTGACAATGATCACAAGCACGGATGAACTAGTGTGCATCTCTAGAGATTGTTGGCTAGTAATATCTTACCATGAGGATTTTTATGGTTGTGCATCTTCCAACATAATGGCCCCCACAAGGGCCTTCGTGAGCATCTTGGAGAATGCATAGTTGATCTGTGTCAAGGACACACCAACGTACCAGGCCGTTGAGACATACTTTGTACAGGTTCCCATTGATTTCCAAGAAACACTTAACTTGGTGAAGAAACTATTGTTTCTTCTAGGTGTCCAACCCTTACGATAGTTCTTGCTTGAGTAGATAAGTAAGGATGGTGTCATACCATCTTAGTTCATTGGGCATTTGTGCATTAGTAGCCCCTACAAAGAGAGATTCGTCAGGAAATTGATTTGATAAGGAGCTCTCTTTCTCCTTGTCATCCCATCTTAAGCTATGATAAGTGGTTGGCAACCACATTTTCCACACCCTTTCGATCTACCATTGTGAGATTGAACTCTTGCAAAATCACGAGCCACTATATGACATGGGGGCTCACCACTGGTTTATTCATTAAAAACCATATGGTGCTATGATCTGTGTGTACGAACACTTTATAACCAAGAACATAGTGCCTAAACTTTTCTAAGGAAAACACCACCGCCATTAATTTTTTTTTTCTATAGTGGTGTAGTTCAGTTGTGCACCTACGATACTTTGACTTGTGCAATGAATGTAATATGGACGTTTTTGATCATCCAGTTGCATAAGCACTGCCCCTAAAGCATAATTTGATGCATCAATCATCACATAAAATGGCCTTGACCAATCAGGTGCTAGTGGAATTGGGGTCTCAACAAGCTTTTGCTTTAGTTGTTGAAATGCTATTTCACATATAGGGGTCTAGAAAAATGGTGCATATTTCTTTGTTAATTCAACCAACATCTTGGCGATTTTGGAAAAGTTCTCGATGAAGTGCCGATAGTAGCCAGTATGACCAAGGAATGCACACACTTCTTTAATTGTTTCTGGTTGATGGGTTATTCTTTAAATGACCCTTATCTTTTCAAGGTCCTCCTTGATTCCTGCTTTTGAGATATGGTGCCCCAAGACTATGCCTTCCTGGACCATAAGATGGCTCTCTTGCCAATTGAGTTCCAACACATCTCCTCAACACTTACTCAAGACAGTCCAGAGCTTACTCGAACGTAGCTCCATAGGTAGAAAAGTCATCCATGAAGACTTCTACCCCGCTACCAATTTGTTGTTGGAAAATGCTAAGGACTAATTGTTGAAATGTAGTTGGAGCATTACATAGACCGAATGACATTTGATAGTAAGAAAAAGTCCCCCAAGGACTTGTGAAAGTCATCTTCGCTTGGTCCTCTAGTATGATTTGGATTTGGTTATAGCCACTATAGCTATTCAAAAATTTGTAGTAACTATGCCCAGAAATGGTGTCCAGCACTTAGTCAAAAAAAGGCAATGAAAAATGATCTTTGAAGGTTGCCATATTGAGTAGCCGAAAGTCAATGCACACCTGTCATTTGTCTTCTTTCTTGGGTACTATCATGAGTGGGCTAATCCACTCACTATCTACAATAGGGTAGATCAATATGGCCTTGAGGAGTTACTCAATCTTCTCTTTGACAATCTGTTTTAATTTGGGATTCAATCGCCACTACAACTGTCATTTCTGCTTAACGGCAGGGTTAGTGTATATTCAATGCTAGCATATTCTTAGATCTAGTCTTGCGAGCTCAGAATATGACTAGGAAAAAGGCTACTAACCATTTTTCCACAACATTCATCAACATCTTCTTTTGTCCTGCAGCAATTTTGGCATTAATAATGACCGACCTTCCATTTTTAAGAACACATACTCCATTCCGGTTGGTAGTGTCTTTAATTCAAGGGGTTCTTGTTTGAAATTGTTAGGAATCTCCAACTCTTCCCAATTGATATCAGCATTTACTCCCTTAGAGAACTCATGATGAACTTGCTCGAGTTCATCCATACTTACAACATAATCACACATTAGGCCCTCAGTAGTTTCCATGGACAACGTATTTCTACTAGAATCAGCTATCAACCACTAGGTGCCTTCTTGTTTTGTGGTTTCCACTTATAGACATCTTTGGATTTCAGCTTCTAGTGCACATTGCTTACATGCAAAGATAGATGTTCACTTCCTAACCATAGCTTCTAAACACAATGGCACCTTGAATCATTTTACGCAATACATGTACCCTCTTCTTCTCGATCTTCCTAAATTCATTTTCTTTGGATATCTCTAAGGAAAGATCTCTAATGCCCATTTTGACATCAATAGTGCTTAACCATGCCCTTCCCATAATAATTGGGAAGTCCCCCTTGAAGTTCGCCACCTTGATTACTATGAAGTCAATAGGATATGACCACCCACAAACGATGGTCATGATGTCTTCTACCTATCCCAATGGAACAATGATGGATTGGTCTACCAACTCCAACCTAATGTTGCTCTTCTAAGGGAGGAAGGTTCCATGTAGTGTACATATTATGCGAGATCAAATTAATACTAGAACTAGAGTTAAGAAGAGCTTTACAAGGCTCATTCCTAGAAATTTGCAAATATACTAAGTGATGAGTGGCAAGGTACCCCTACACTCCACCATACGAAAC
>MNCI01002618.1:0-16194 GCA_015680685.1 Gnetum montanum | reverse complement strand
TATTGCGTCGCCAAACTAGACATCATTTATGCTTCATCACGCGTGGCTGCGTATGCAAGCGTAAAACATAGACATAATTTACGCTTCATCACGCGCGACTGTGTATGCAGCGTGAATAAGCGTAATGGAACCCAAAGTCAGTTGAAACACGCCCGACACGCACCTGCTCCTTACACGCACAATATGCAAACAAGCGTATTGTGCATAATCATGCAGTTTTACACAAAATAGTCAGACCAACAGTACCCGAAACACTTGGGACACACGTCATCAAGGTTGCATTTTTTTTCACAGGATGTCGCAGCCTATAAATACCCCAGTTGACAAAGATACAAGGGTTGGCAAATCAGAGAAGCAAAGACATTTTTTTGAGCACTAGAGCGCTTGTCACCTTTTGAGCAGAGATACAGAGAGCAGCGCTTTAGCAATTGTTGACAGCATTACCTTCTGGTAGAAATAGAGCACAGTTCGCTTTGAGCACCGGCAACAGGAGTAATCGGTCTACTGGGAAGGACACTATTGGTCAAAAATAGTTGATCGGTAGGCGTCAGAGCTTGACCTTCCTTGCATCCTGGCTTTAGCCTTCGAGGTAGATCGGACTTCTGTTTGGATAGTTTTCTTATTGTTTTGTGCATTGCTTCACATCCGGTAATCGGGGTCTCCCCAGTGTAACGAGATGTACGAAATACACATTTTTTTAGTCAAAGCATAGATCTTGGAACTACGTGTTTCTCTTATGCTAGCCTCCTCTTATCGTGTTTAGCATTATCATCGTTGCAATTCATCTACATCGTTTTTCCCTCGTTTTTTCGATTCCTCGAATCAGATCGTCTCGCTAGATATTCATCGATTTACTGATTAGTAAGTCCCTGTCTGATCGACAAGACCATTCAGGGCATCACAGATTCGTTTTCCCAGCATAGCCCTCGCACGGATCCGTAGTTAAAACTGTGTACGAGGAATTTCGTTTGGTATTTTCCAGCTGCCGACGTTTTCCGTCGTTACAGTTTTCTGGCGCTAGAAGGAGGGCTTCAGGCTCCGATCCAAATATTTTAGGTAGCCCTGTTAGCGATCCATACCCTTAACCATGAACGTAACACCTCTACAGAAGTTTACAGCCAATCACGTGGTATAGATCGGTTGCAAGGATGATTTCTTTGAAATCCAATAGGGTAGAAAGCCTATTTTGAGCTTTTGTTGCCAACCATTCCTTAGATCTGATTATCACTTATCGTTAATCTTATTGCCCAATGGATTCTTTGTACACAACCACAACTGCCATGGTCCCTATCGATCTGGGTGCCACATCTGTGAACCCTATTGCGGTCACCCGACCAGCTCCGGGTGCAACAGAATCTCAGGGACCATTGCGCCGTTCATTGAGGCTCCATGGAAAAGAGCCTATCTTCACGGTTATAACCCCTGAAAAATACAACTTCATATGCGTTAAGATCCAGGCGAAGCTGGCTCTAAGCCGAGCCAAACTCGAAGCGAAACGGAACTTTGAGGTGCTCCACCGAGGGGGCTATGATTTTAAGCCAACAACTTACGACATAATTCCCTTGACCGAACACCAACACAAACTTATTACACAGTTGGTCATGGCCAAAGGCCAGGCTCCACAAGCTGTGGTGGAGCCCCAGTATGGGGAGGAGGAAGAGGACGAATTTGCGGCCCAGTCGGAACATTCATTCCATACTCTGGAATCTTCGTTCCATACCCTGAGCCCCCATACGTATGTAAATTCCCTGTTCCTTTCAACGGAGAGGCCACCTCTCTTAACACGGCCTCGACGACATAGATGCACATCCCTGCCCTTCCACAGGCTGCTGCGCAACTATCTAGGTTGCAAGTACAAATCCCCCACAATAACGTGGGGGTGGTTTCGTCACCACGCGTACTTAGCATCCCAGTGGTGGTCCCAACGACCGTTGCGCCCCACTTCATTCCTCAGATACAACCCTACAACATATCCGCAATGCGCCCGGCGTAGACCTTGTCGTTTCCGCCCCCTCCGACCCAACAGATTACCGCAGCCATCTAGCCACCAACTTACACCCAACAGCCTGTTGCAGGTCAATGGGCCAACCCGGCGGCGCAACAAACCCAGTCTGTGATGTACGGCGTGCAACCTCGGGTCGCACCAGCAACGTATGTTCCACAGGGGGTACCACAGTATTTACATCCTTATCTCGCGCAGCAGGCGACGGTCAACCCCCCTGCACAAACCAGCGGGTGGTGGTCTTCATAGGCTCCCCCGCCTGTCAGGATCCCCACCCCGCCAGCAGCCAGTCGACCTCGCTTGTCCTTTCCATTTCTTGGCGCTGCCCTCCCGGTCCAACCTCCTGTGCCTTCTGCGCAAACACCTCTGTTAACAGGCCTGGACCAAGCCTTCCAGCTGATCCAGACTCTAACCGAAGAGGTTCAACGCCTCAAGGCCGCTGGTTCTGACACCGTCTAGATCATAGACTTTTACCAGGACGATCCGATCAGTTCAGCGGTTCCTATGCTGTCATTGCTGTCGGGGATGTCCCTGCTGCATTTCACCAAATATAATGGGGAGGGAGATCCCAACACTCACCTTGTCATGTTTAGATCTGAGTCCTTATTGTTGCAACAGTGGCCACACACTATCATCCGCGTCTTTGTGATGTCGTTAACAGGGAAAGCTTTGGATTGGTACCGAGCCCTCCCATGCTCTTCCATCTCAACCCTGGAAGAGCTGCAGACCCAATTTGTGACCCGATTCAAATACAACCTAAAATCGGAAGTCACATTGGATTAGCTCATGGGGGTGAAACAAGACCCGCTCGAGCCCGTCCAAAAGTTTATACAGCGCTGGAACGCTACCTTGAACGAGATCCGCGAGCCGATCGCGGACTCACATATGCTGGCTATATTCAAGGGAGCATTCAATGACTTCATTAAGTTGAAGCTATACTACCTTTCCCCCAGTAATTTACATCAGGCCTTCGCACAAGTTAGAAGCATCCAAGATGTTGTGGAGGCTAGCAAAGACCTGGCGTATGTCGCCTATAAGAATGCACATAACAAGAATAAAGATAAAGGCAAAGCAGCAACCATGACAGTGGCTGCAATGACTGAGAGTACAAAGACAAAGAACAAAAAGGCACCCACCGCACCACCTGAAACCGCGACTGGTGCCAGCACCAGTCAGGACACGGCGGCTCCTGAAAAGGCCCCCTAGCCTAAGCCAAACTTTGAGCGTAAGGATCGTTCAAAGTACATGGCATTACTTGTAAAGCATTCTAAACTGCTGAAACAACTGTTAGGGGCAGGGCACATTCAACCTAAGAAGGTGTCCGAGGAGGCTCTGAAGCGTCGCAGACGTAATTGTGAACTGCTGAAGAGCCCTTCTTTAGCCTTACCTAACGAGCCACCAGTTCCGAGATCTTTCAGGCTGGACTGTTTTTGTGACTACCACCAGATGTGTGGTCACGATACGAATTATTACTGGGCATTGAAAGATGACACTCAATGAATGCTAGATGATGGTTTGCTCAAGTTGGATGCCAGCAACCTGACGCGTCCGGAAAACCAAACATTGCATGTATACAAGGACCCGTTGAATGCAAACGACGATCCTTTTACGATCACTGTGGTGAGTACAGACAGTGAGAAAAGGGAATCACCAAAATAGCCTTTTGTTTTGCGTGTCCCTGTCAGCTCACAAAGCGGGTCAACCACCTCATCGGCAGCCAGCGGGGTCTCGAGGCCACCCTTCATTATACGAGCACCTTCTCGGACGCACTCTCAGTCACGCAATGACAGTCAAGCCGCGGTCTCGTCCACGCCCAGGCCTAGGGCACCCTTCATTATTAGGGTGCCAAAGCCACAGGCTGCTCCTCTCACGCAGGGGCAGACCTCCAACCAAAAGCGATGACCCTCACCTCCCAAAAAAAAGGGAGAGGACACATTAGTTAACGCAACGAAAGACCACTCTACGCTCGACTTCCCTAAGCCTAGGCCCCTGGCTTCTGTACCTTCACCTGCGCCTCAGGGGCAGGATAAAGGTGTGGAAACGCAACTGCCTTCTCTTGGCAAGAAAAAGAGCAACCCTCTGACCAACACCGTTCCACCTCGGGAGATCCGTCTTTTGGGCTGAATGGAAGAGGACAAGGGGGAACAACAACCTAGCCAGGAGAAGGACCTCCTTGACGCATTTACGCAAGTCAACCAGGCTCTCAAATAAAAAAACACAATGCTAAGCGTTTACAACCTGCTTGTGATGTCTCGAGAACACCGTGAGGCTATGGTTCGCATGCTAACATCCATATCAGTGGATGAAAGCTTGCCAGCGGAGGAGGAAGCGATACATGCTGTCATGTTTCCTTTCGAAACTGAGCAACCTACGCCTTCCTCGCTGACCTTCCATGACGGGTCTATCAAAGACGATCCTAAAAAAGGTTAGGTAACCACCAAACCTATGTTTATCACTATCCGAGTCGATCAATACCGGATCCGGAGAGTGCACGTAGACGATGGCGTAGCTACCAATGTCATTCCCTATTCCATCGTGGATAGGTTGGGTCTGGTTGACCAGATCATGCCCACGACGACGGCCTGCGTAAAATCGTTTAACGGAGCATGGGTTCAGGTCAAGGGGATGGTGCGTATTGAGTTTATGGCGGGGGAGCAGTTCCCAACAGAGGCCACTTTCTTAGTCGTCGAGGAGATGCCAGGGTTCAACTTGATCTTGGGGCGGTCGTGGTTAGCCCAGCTGAGGGCGGTTTCGTCACCGATACACCAAGAGATACATCTCCCCTATGCTGGAGGGGAGGTTGTGATACGCAGAGACGAAATCACCCCTAGGACCATCAATAGCATTGAAGAAGAACGGGGTTCGGAGATAGAAACGACTGATGATCAAACCTGTCTCCAAACCCCTCAACAAGCTGACAGCAATGATGATGGTCTAGCCTGGGCTGACCTGCCATTTCCGGATGGCAGCGTAGAGGAGTCCAACCATAAGTCTCCTCGCCCTTACGTGACGCTCAATGTAAAGGCCATCAAAAGACAATTGTGTATCAATGTTTGAATGATGGTCTTTGCGTACATTATTAATGGGTTATCATGGTTACCACTTAGCAATTTTATTTCACGTATTTTCACCTTACTTTTGTTTTCAATTCTTATGTTGGTCATTTATCTTCACGCCGTTGTCTTTTCATACGCATGGTATTCACGTTTCTTGATCACTTTAGCACAATTACGCAAAATACTATACCGTATCAATTACGCTTCTTGTATTACGCTATGGCCCGCAACGGCCTTAAAATAGTTACCCAGAATTAAGCATTATCATCATCTACGCTTTCTCTACATTACGCATCTGGCCCGCAATGGCCCTAAACTAGTCTCTAGTTTTAGCAGAATCGTATGATGGGCCGCAATGGCCTTAAACTAGCAAATACATCCTATCACTATAACTTACATGAAATTCTTAACAATTACGATCACGCGTTATAGGTCAAAATGCAAAAGACAAAAAGATATATATATAATCACCATCCAAAACATCCACCAGGTTTTATACCACTCAACATCAATAAAACTATGTGTAAATTACAATTACGCATTCCCTCTACTGCCACTATCGCCGGTATCTCTTAAGTCCGGATCCAATGCTAATGGATCGTCCTCCAATGGGCCGTCGTTTCTAGGAATGATTCTTTCACGAAGAATGTCCTCTTCGTGAGGTCCTCGTTCCGGTACTGGCTCCACGGGAGGACGCTCTTCATCGTTGCGTTCTTCTGCCTCTTCCGCTTCTTCCTCTGCTTCCGCCGCTCCCTCTACTAACTCCTCCACTTGTTCATCTTCCTTATCCTCGGCCGGTACCTGAAAATAGTAAGCACTTTAGCTACCCAAGACTTAACATTATAGTCAAAAATGCAAACTAAGTCGCGTGTAAACTTACTTGTGACGGCCCTACTTCCACAGCAAAGGGAAGCTTGTCCAGGCCAGCCCACAGGCACTTCATAATCTCTTCCTCCATTAGTTTTGGCCATACATCCTCTCCCAAGGCAACCCCAGCCTTCACCTTCCCTTTCTCCACGCTGCTTCAGCGGGGTGGATTCGAGAAGAAAGTAGGGATTGTGGCCTGACCCCCAGGGAGAGTCATCGGCCTTTCGGGGGACGCACTGACAGTCACCTGCTCCTTGAACTTCTTGAAGGCATCAGAAGCTACGATGATGTCCTGGAAGACTTCCAAGGACCGGGCCCTGACGGCAAGATCGCGGTAGAGCTTCCGATAAGCAATGCTCTCCCATTTGTACAAGTGCTTGTGGTCCTTCTCCTTCTGCCCGCATTCTTACACGCTTGTACAATAATCCCTCCAGTCCCGGCTTTTTTGGGCTAGGAGTTCTATCTGCATCCGTTGTTCGACTAACGCCCGACTGGTCTGCACGCTGTTTTTGATGGCTGTCCAATACCGGGAGTGGTCGACAATAGTGGTACACCAATCTTCATCCCCTATCGCTCGCACCTGTAGGAAGTCGCACTGTGATTTTAAGTCTCCAACCTCTTTGGTCAGAGACTTAACCTTCTACTTTGACTTCTGCAACCTTTTCCATAAATTTTCATTTACGCCCCTAATTTCCCATAAGGAGCATGTCAAGCGTAACGCACATTTACGCAATTCCTCATAAATGTGACGTGGCATGGCTACTTCATTGGATGGTGGCTCTACTGTGTCCAGCTCAATGGGCTCAGTGGGATCCCATCAGAGGCATGCTCCTAACAGGAACATCATCAGTATTGGTGACACATTATCACTGTGTAATATCACAAACTAATTATAACCATAACATACCGGCTCCAGGTTCGACGCTCCAGGCACTCGATCATGTCGCTGACAATGCCTTCCATGAAGGAAAATTTATCAAGGAAGTCTCTCCACGATCTGCTCCCAGCAACAAACGTAGACGCCTCCCCTTCTCCTATAGCGTAATCCAGTTAGAAACTTTAGTTATTTATAGAAATCCTACAAACATGCTAACACGCCATTACCTCTATCGGTGATAGTGGCGACTTCGCCGATATCTTCTACATCCCTTTCCCTTTCACGGACTTGAGCTCATGCGTTGCTGATTCCAGTAGCTGGGGCCTCCTCACGCACCAGAGCCTGTACGCGGCTCACGCTAACAGCTGGGGCCTCTTCTTCCAAAATTGAGGTCCCCTCCCTACGACTTAGTATTACTGCTCCCGTCTCAGGGGTCAATTCTTCCGTAACTTTCACTGGTCATGTCATAGCACCCTAGCATATCAGTACAAAACATCTAAATAAACATTGCGTAATATAATTCTTTCACGCTTACCAGGCGGAGGCTTACTCCGCTGAACTTTGACCGCCACAGTTCGGCCCGCGTCACTCTCCAGGGCCTTGGCTATACGGAGCCTCTTACGTCGAGCTGCAGGTTCTACGATCTCTTCTGCCACGCGCTTCCCTCGTGAGGCATCGCCAGTATAAGTAGGTATTATCCCACCTACGCTGTCGAGACCTCGCACTTGGGGCACCGCCAAACCCTTAGTCGTTATAGACAACCATTCCCCAATCCCTTCCGACAGATCCTGCCCACGGGTAGTGCAGAGGATGTGGGTAATCCAAGGTCTGGACAGCTGGTCTCGGTCTTGCTGCACCTAGACCCCATTCTTTTGGATGACCAGAAACTCAGCAAACCACCGGAGGCAAGCTATGAAAAACGCGTAATGCACATTGAAATGGGACTCAAGCTTCTTGCGAAGCTTGAGCATCTCATTACGCAGTCCTTTGGCAAAATAGCTTGCCCAATTGAACTGGGTCCCCTCCTCCAGAACCTCTCGCATAATATGGGTCTGTTCTATAGAAAAGAACCTCCCCTGCGAGAGAGTTTTGGGGAAGGTCTGGGCCCGGAAAAGGGGATACAGTGTCTTGGCAGTGCCCATCTTGAATTTTTCACAGGGAAACCCTTTGGTCTCCTTCGAGATCCTTACCCACTCCTTCAGCCAATTCTGGAAAGCTTCTCTCCTCTTCGCCTTCTCACTTACGGGAGGGCCGTCTGAGGGGACGCCAAAGAGGTCCAGGAAGAGCTAAGCTTCAATATCAAAACTTACGCGTACATTGTGCACATGTGTGTAGAAACGCTTCGCCTTCTCGTTGAAGGAGTTGACCAAGGTTAGCATTTCACTGGCGGGGACATCAGGAGTCATAGCCAAAAATAGGTGCATTAGCCCTACTGCTCAGATCTTGGAGGTCACCGTGACTGGGGCCGCTGAGTGGCTGAGCCAGCGCTGTGTGTCCTTGATGTCGCCGTAGCGGAAGAGGACAGCGTTCGCCTCGCGACTGGAAATCGTAAGGGTAATCTCCCGAGATTCCATAATTGCACAACATGAAGCACGAATTAAACCAAAACACTATTATGAAATGTCCACAATCTATAATTATATTACACAGTAACTAACTACACAACAGCCTTACCGGGGCCAAACGGCAACGGAAATGACGGGAGTTCCCTTTGCACGTCCTCGACGGTAAGGCGCAGATCCAGGGTCCAATCATTGTGCAGCCACTCAATTCTTTGGCAACTCTCAAAAGCCCTAGCGTAATGGGTGGGGTACTTGCGCATGTCAAAGCCGATCTGCTCTATGACACCAGCACACACGTTGTTAGTTGCAGTAAACTCCATTATCGCCGTTTCGGCTCACGATAACACATCCCCATCTCCAACTAACTTATTGTCCTGAATAAAGAACCTGCACCATACAACATAGGCTTATTGCACATTTTCCACATAGGCTTCTCTTATATTTCACACCGATGACAGACACCAACAACAAAACAGAAAAAATAGATAGTTTACAAAATTCGCTTACCCTCCTGCGTAGTATATCGTGCCTTGTGGGTTCTGGAAACAGGTCGAGACATGACGAGCCACGAACAACGTGTTATATGCATGGTAGCAATTGAATCGAGCCATCTCCCAGATCTAGTTCAAGCTCCTTAAGCCTCGGGCGCTAAGCTCTCGGTCTTCGGGACGGCCCGTATCGATGGCCCCGTCCGTCAAAAAGGCCAAAATCCCTTTCGCAGAATCCGCCAGCAAGTGCTCTAAAAGAGCACTAGTGACGTCACCAGCCAGGTCAAACCACATGATGACGCTGAAGTTGCACAGCAAGAACTGCAGAAACTCCAGCGCACCCTGTCGAAACCATATGGCCTTCCCTTGCAACCGCGTGTGCGGGGGAGGGACATTGGGGATGATGGGGTTTATACAACACAAGACCCTGACAATATCCAGCACAATTAGGATGGGCTTTAGCGCAACGCTGTACAAAAAACCCAAAGCGTACATTAACACCTACATTTTCATTTGCATGACTAACACAGAAAACTCATAAACCACACTCAGCTATCCAGGCTGAAATCGCCTAAACCCTTGTAATAACGCAAGGTTCGTCTCTGACAATGGCGATAGACACAACCCCATCAAACCCTCGCCTTAACCCGAGGTCCACAACTTGAAATCCGTATTCACGCAAACAAAAATATACCATGAAAGTAAATACTGAAACAAACATAAGCAAACATATGACTAACCAGTTAAGCGGCGTAGGGTCACGAACATCGACCAACGCCTACGAAACACGATCCAAAGTTGCTTGCATTTCGTCAATTTTGGCCAGTTTTGCGTTCTTCCTCTTGATCTTCGGCGCCATTGCAACGACTTTAGAATTTTTTCACAGCTTAACACTTGCAAATCTTCATGAGATTACATGCTCTAACTCGTTGCTCTTCCTTCTCTCAGTGACAGTCACGAATTTGAATTCTCAATAGCCAACAGACTGTTCTCATCGAAAAACCACTTGCTTATATGCAAGGATCACCGACTTGATATCCGATTTCAGCGGGACTTTCCTAAAAAGGACCCCGAAAATCAAGATATTAATGCGGCTGATATCGCACGCTGCACTATCTGAAATGACGTTAAATTACCACATCTTATCACCTCATAATCGGGTTACATTGATTACAGCTTGTCTATAATCTTCAAAATTCAGTTAGCATTCCATGTTCGGTGACATCACGTCACTTGTCTCCTAATCATTTACGCACTTGGCGGTTTTGTAGGACAGATGACAAATGGACGCAACAATTTCAGCACCCCTAACTTTAACAGGCCCGTACGGGAAGGTAGTTAGGCGATTCGACTCTACGCTAGTATACGCTAATCCCTCTTTAGAAGACGTAACCATAGCTGCGTCGGAGACATCCCCAGAGTGGCCAGAACAGTCAACGTGTACGCTAGACCTGGAAGCTGGGGACATAACCGAAGACCCTCTCAGTGAGGTCTCTATCGTTACGCATAGAGGTGAGGCTAGAACGCTTAAAGTCAGTTCTTTATTAGACCAGAAAACGCACAATGCCATAAAACAGGTCCTGCAAGACAACATTACCATCTTTGCATGGTCATACAAGGACATGCCTGGACTAGATCCTAGGCTAATCCAACATAACATCATCCTAGACCCGCAGATTAAAGCAGTTAGGCAAAAGGCACGCAAAATCAAGCCAGAGATCGTGCTGGCCATGCCTACTGAAATCACCAAACTGTATTAGGCTGGTTTCATTCGTGCGGTCGATTACTTGGATTGGGTGTCTAACATTGTAGTCATCTCAAAGAAGACTAGAAGCATACGCATCTGCATAGACTTCCGGGATTTGAATAAGGCAACGATCAAGGACAATTTCCCACTTCCGAGTATCGTCCAGCTAGTTGACATGATAGCTGGGCATGCGTTGCTCTCTTTCATGGATGGTTTTTCAGGTTATAATCAAATCCGAATTAACCCAAAACACCAATTGACAACAACGTTCATGACGCCTTGGGGCACCTTCTGTTACACTATGATGCCTTTTGGTCTGAAGAACGCCGGAGCAACGTATCAATGGGCTATGACATATATCTTTAGCGACTATCTCCTTGGAAAGTTGAATGACTACGTAGACGATATAGCTGTGAAGTCTTTAAAGTCTAAAGATCATTCAGGAGACTTGGAGTTAGTCCTCAAGAGATGTTCCAAATACGAGCTCCGGCTTAACCCAAAGAAGTGCGTATTCGGGGTTAAAACCGGATGCATGCTGGGGTTTGTGGTGTCGGAAGCGGGCATACGAGTTGACCCTGATAAGGTCAAAGCCATTGTTGAGCTTACAACTCCTACAGACCTTAAGAAATTACACAGGTTGCAGGGACGACTACAGTTCATACGCCGTTTCATCTCGAGATTAACCGATAAGCTGCACCCTATGTAGCACCTGCTCAAAAAGGGGGTCAATTTCGAATGGACGGAAGATTGCTAGCGTGCGTTTGACAATTTGAAATAGGAATTGCAACATCCACCAACGGTTTTCCTGCCACAAAGGGACTTACCATTCTACATATACCTCGCTACTTCGGACGTAGCATGAGCAGCATTGCTTTGTCAAAGAAGGGATGATGGGTCGGAACTGCCCATCTACTACTTAAGCCATACTCTGTATGCATATGAAACGAGGTATAATGAAGTCGAGCGTAACTATCTAGCATTAGTTTTTACGCTCAAAAAGTGTAGACATTACCTTTTCCGTAGCCAGGTTAACATCATTTGTAAAAATAACATCCTTAGGACCATTATGCATAACTTATACGAGAGCAGTAGGATCGCTCGCTGGAAGGCTATTATCGCAGAATTTGATCTGCATTATATTGGCCAATCTTCTACAAAAGCCCAAGCGATAGCTGACCAGTTAGTAACATCACCAATTAACAACCAAGCAACCATCGAACCAGAGTTCCCTGACGAACATGTACATAGTTTAAGCCCTGTCTCGATAGGCCCCGAAGCAATGCTGTACTTTGATGGCGCTTCAACTGCTAGAGGTGGCAGTGCTGCCACTGTTATCACGCTATCGCCTGAGGATGTGCATCTCCACGCTTATCGCTTGACCTTCCCCTGTACGAACAATGTGGTAGAGTACGAGGGGCTCCTCAGGGGATTACTAACCACTAGTAACCTCGATGTTCAACACCTGGCAATCAGGGGCAATTCGATGCTTGTCATAAATCAGATCACAGGAGTCTACGCCTGCAAGGCTATACATTTGCAGCCCTACTGCGATACGGCTAAAGATCTTCTGAGACAATTTGTGACCATCGATGCCTATCACGTGCCACGCATGGATAACACGCTAGCCGACGCACTGGCTATGCTGGCTCTGAACGTGCCCACTCATCTGTTGGACACCTGCCCTGCATTGATTACCGACTGCACAGATCCTGTCATTCAGACGACGCAAGTCTCTTCTCTTCTCAAAGAAAGCACGCCTGAATGGTACGATGACATTAAAACTTACCTTTTACAGGGCGAGCTACCGTCTGCATTGACACGTGCACAGAAAGACTCAATCCGTAAGCGGGCTAGGCAATACGTCATCATCGAAGATAGCACTCTTTGTAGATGCTCCTTTGATGGCGTGTTGCTGACTTGCGTCGACAAAAACCAAGCACAGCACATAATCGGTGAAGTTCACGAGGGACTGTGCAGCGGCCACGTAGCACCACGGGCTATGGCCCTAAAAATCTGGTGCTTAGGATACTACTAGCCGCGCATGGAAAAGGATTGCCTGAAAAAGGTCAAAACCTGTGACATGTGTCAGCATCATGCTAACCTCATACACGTGTCGCCCACAGAATTACATACAACGCAGATAACATGGCCATTTCAATGATGGGGATTAGACATTATAGGCCCCATCACACCGAAGTCTTCCGCGGGTCATAGCTTCATTATTACCGCTACTGAGTATTTTACAAAGTGGGTAGAGGCTGTGCCCCTGCGGAAGATCACATCTCAGCAGATTTGCCATTTTATCCTGGACAACATAGTAACTAGATTTGGTCTCCCAATGACTATAGTGACCGACAATGGGCCACAGTTTAGTAGCACGAAAACCAAATCCTTTTGTGATAACCTGGGCATTAGACAATCCTTTTCCTCTCCCNTTCTCTGAGAATGGTCCTTTCCACGGTTATAAATGAGGCTCAACACACCGAGGCTCGAATCGAAGATTTGAATTCAGTCGAAGAGAAGCGGATTCAGGCTCTTGACACGATTGAAAGATATCAAGACAAACAACGACAGAAGCATTGTCATAACCTTCAGCAACGCCCGATCAAGAAAGGAGATCTTGTGCTTAAGGCCGTGCGTGAACCAGTAGGCAAATTCTCTGCAAACTGGGAAGGCCCTTTCTTAGTGGTGAACGTGTACAGCAATGGAGCATTCAAGTTAGCAGACGTCAACGGCAATGAACTAGCAAATCTGTAAACCATGTGTATTTGAAGCAGTATTACATTTAACAGCATCTGCGGCATCGACGGCAGGTATGGCAATATTCGTCCGCTACGACGCTAAACTGGCACTGACCGTCTGCTACGACATAAAACTAGCATTCCTAGCACGCATCCGCCATGACGCTAAACTGGCAATATTCATCCGCTACTATGCTAAACTGGCAGGTTGCAACCGTCTGCTACGACGTAAAACTGGCAATGTTGTACAGGTCCGCCAAGATGAAAAACTGGCACCTTTTGCATGCGTCCACCACGACGCTAAACTGGCACAGGTAAGTAGCCGTCTACTGAGACGTAAAACCAGAACAGATTTGTCACTGGGTCATGACATGAAACTAACATCCACAACACGGTCTGCTGAGACCATAAATCAGACAGATCACCGTCCGCTACGACGTAAAACTAGCATTTCTCAGTCTGCCCAGACTTTAAACCAGGACCATGGTCTGCTGAGACTTAAAACCAGCAATGACAGTCTACTAGGACTTAAAACTGGGACTTGCAGGCTACTTCAATATAACTCATGCGAGCGCGATCATCTCTGTATGGCCGCATGACAAACAGGGTGGGATACTGGGACAGTCCCAATTTCGCCATCCCACCGGCATCTTACTGATTCCTCGGATGAGCTAAGAGGCATCTTGCTGATCCCTCGGAGATGCTGTCGCTGCGCCCACTGTAGCGGTGGTACCTCTTGAGAGTTTAGTCTCACCAGCCGGAGCCCCAACGAAATCCTCACCGACAACGACCTCGGGACCCTCTGCTGATCATTGTTATAGGACGCTAGCTTCGCAAATTCATCTAGCTGGTTCCTTGTCTAACCAGTTAGGTGCACTGCATCTAATGCCTTTTGGCAAAGGTATGCAGGGCCAATCGTCAGGATTGGCAGCCCCGGTCTTACACTCCAGCTCTTTCTTCACGTCCCAATGGCTCTATCTCGCATCAAACTGTGCTCGTTTCGACAACCTTGCCTCTCATTCGCATGGGCACTGGTATCCTCTGTTTTCTTTTGTGGTTGCAGGTTACTTGCTTCGCGGATGTGGTTCAAAGGTGCGTTCATCTGAGCAGTGAAGAACAACAGCGTTTTGAGATGGCTGCTCAGGTTTGCCTGACCACTTCGAGCTACACGCCTATCCCCCTCATAATCCTACCCTTAGCTCTTATCTCCTTTCATCCCCACCACCTGTTTTCCATACGCAGAACCTCCATACGCAAGTATCCATTTTCCACACTCACACTAGCAGAGATATCGCAGAAGTTATGCGCCATGCTCCTTTTGCAAGCATTCATGCTATAATCAGTGTCAGAGAGATCTCAGGCTGACGTGCTACACTCGTCTAAAAGCATTCCTATCAACATAGATGTGCGTACGTTTCTGTGCGTGCAGTAAGCGTATTCCATACTCCTACCATCCTGACTCATTTTACATCTTCCCTGAAACTGTTCCCACCATGCCATTCTATCTCCCATTCCCTCCAGCCTTGCTCTTCCATATTGATAGGGCAACACCTGAGTAGCCATGAATGGACACTATTTTTGCTTCTACCAATCCCATGTTTCGCATTCTTTTTTGACGTCTTTCGAGCAAGCCCTCCAACCGTCAACAAAGAGGGGCCATTGAAACACCATGAAAAAATTGCGAGTTGGCCTCAGGCAAAGATTCGTAATTCAAGCAGAGGTGCATGTCAGAAATCCAGAAGGGAGAACAAGACAGAGCAACACCAAGAGGCGCGTAGCATCAAGGCTCCAACTTCTTGCGCAGATTTCTACTCTTACTGTGTTTTCTCTGTTTACGCTATATCACGCGACGCTGTGTAATGGCGCTTAGCGTGATTGTTACTTTGGCATAGGGAGAAGCTTAAGCAGCGTGATGTGCGACTCCTTGTGTATTTTGCTAAGTCTTTTGTTCAAAAGCCAAGTTTACACTCTATTACGCACGACAGTGCAATAAGCTCCAGAACAGTCAAAGGCAAAGTCCAAGAAAGTACGATNTATCAATTACATGATGATTCAATTACCCTTGCTAATATATGATTGTGTTGTGTGTGCAGATGGTGGACATGCAAACAATGGATTGGATCTAGAGCAAACACTTGGAGTGGAGCCATTCTAGACGCAACAATGCAAGGAGTAAGATTGATGGCGTGCTTATGGATGGACAACGAAGGTGCAATCTTGGCATTGGCAGTAGTAACACTTCTTTCTCTCTCTCTTTCTCAGCTACCAATAAATGCCTGATGTCATTGTAATAAGGTGTTCATCCTTGTTGTCATGAACACCAGTTTTTTCANGCAGCCTATAAATACCCCAGTTGACAAAGATACAGGGGTTGGCAAATCAGAGAAGCAAAGGCATTTTTCTGAGCACANGTTTTCATTCTGTCATGGGGGTATGATGAGACGCGATATCGCATGCATNTGTTGACAGCATTACCTTATGGTAGAAACAGAGCACAGTTCTCTTTGAGCACTGGCAACAGGAGTAATTGGTCTGCTGGGAAGGATGCTATTGGTCAGAAATAGTTGATCAGTAGGCGTCAGAGCTTGACCTTCCTTGCATCCTGGCTTTAGCCTTCGAGGTAGATCAAACTTCTATTTGGACAGTTTTCTTGTTGTTTTGTGCATTGCTTCACATCCGGTAATCGGGGTCTCCCCAGTGTAACGAGATATACGAAATACACATTTTTTTAGTCAAAGCGTAGATCTTGGAACTACGTGTTTCTCTTATGCCAGCCTCCTCTTATCGTGTTTAGCGTTATCATCGTTGCAATTGATCTACATCGTTTTCCCCTCGTTTTTGTGATTCCTCAAAT
>MNCI01002616.1:387017-412613 GCA_015680685.1 Gnetum montanum | reverse complement strand
GCATGCTACGCTCGCTTCGTATGGTTGAGTGTAGGGGTACCTTGCCACTCATCATTGGCACTGTTACCGAGGACTTAGTTGTTTGTGCACTATGTAGAACATAGGAGATCATTCATATCATTGGGATGCTAGAACGAACCCTTAGGGTTAATCAAGAAAAGATAAGACAACGGTAAACAACACACCGAATAAGACAAAAATGTCTTTTTCTTCGCACAAAAGCACTTCACTGCCTAGGACTCACACAAGAGAAAGTTGGCGGCACAACACACATAACCAAGATCCACCAGTGGCTCAACAGTTCTGTGCGGTATATATTCATCATGATGAGTATGTACCTAATTTTACCTTTATTCTCCATCAAGATGAACAACTGTGTTGGAGAGACTTGGAGGATAACATAGTGTTGCCTATGGATCGAGTAGTCCCCAACATGCTTCTTCGTGCTCTTGCGCGAGTAGGCATGTCACAGTTATACATGGAATACATTGCATGTGATTATGACACAAGGGATTACCATCCCATAGAAGCGCAACGTCAAAGGGACTTGCTACAGGAGAGATAGTATACATTGTTGAAGGACAAAGGACCCCATAACGCTCCACCTTTCTTAAGAAAAATTGAGGGTGGTGAACCTATTTTAATAGGTTCTACACAAAACAATATTCCCCCTCCTAACGATGGTTAGGAGGTGGTGTATCAGAACCTCGACTTCACGATTCACAATCCTGGTTTTGATTTCCACGAACACCAAGTGTTCAACAGGGGAACATAAACACATGATAAGGATGGGCATTCTGATCGTAATCACAATCGGGGCCGAGACCATCGGAGAGAAGGTAGGAAACATCATCATGACGATGGTTCTCCTTCTTCTTCACCTTCATCATCACATTCACCCTCTCCTTCAGTATCAGGATGCAGTCATAAGGAACATAACCATGAGGATAAAGGTAAACAGAGTGAGAAACCTTGATGAGAGAGTCGAGAACGAGGATGAGGGCACTCTAGAGAATCACAACATGGAAGAAGGGAGAGTAGGGAACCACGTAGACATCAAAGAAACTATGAATGAAATGACCATGAAGAACCCCTACTTGCAACTCGAAGCATGTTAGATATCACGGAGGCCGTAAGAATTCCCACAAGGCACCAAAAAGATAGTAGGATCAAGAGGTTAGACATGAATAACATCCCATGATTTGAGGGGGGATACAACGCTGATCCTTAGAATCACCTACAGAATTTCACGATGCATGTTCCTTGTAGAACATCGAGAATGAATGGCAAAAACTAAAATTATTCCCAAGGACACTAGTAAAAGAAGTGGAAAGCTGGTACCGGTCCTTAGAATCGAAATCCATTCGAAGGTGGAGTATGATGCTAGAACTCTTTAATGATAAGTATCAAACGTACTCCTGGGTGTTCAACCTACAAAGGAAAATCCAAGGATGGAAGCAAGGAAATCACAAACCCTTGGATGCTACCATGGACCGTTATTATGCACTGTTACATCTTTGCCCGGGCCATGGTTACGTACAATCGAATTAACTATGCCATCTCGTAGATGGACTTAGGCATGAAATAAGGAGAACCCTTGGAACATATGCCCAAGGGAGATTATTAGAGCTTAGGTCCCATCAGGTCCATAGATTACTAGAGCAAGTAGCCAAGGAAGAAGAGGAGCTACGTAAGAGAGAAAGTGCAGAAGAGTACAACCACGATCCTTCCCTCCGAAAAAGGGGAGTGAGATTCTGTGAGGAGGAGGAAGAGTCACCACTCGAAGAGATGGTGAATAGGAAAACCTTGCTACTCTAAAAATTAACAACAGAAGTATCGAAAAATGTAGACCAAATGTGGGACTCCCTAGATAGTATATTTGAAACTATTCGCAAAATTGTAGAGGAGTCTAAGGAGCAGGGTAGTGAATATGACAAAAAGAAAAAGAGGAACATGGATAATGCATGTAACAAAGGTAAGGGTAAAATGGCCATCATCGAAGAGGTTGTGGATTCTGATATGGATAATGACAATGGATGTGAGATATGCCAATACGACCATCCTAAGGGATTTTGCCCAGTAATCTCACATCTGCAAGAGTTTGGGGTGTATGCACTTAACCCACGACTTAACAAACGGCAAGCACCCTGATGGTTACCTTATTCCCAAGGTAACCCAAGGCAGTTCCACCAACCTTTAACATATTATCCAAGTGGAACTCCACCACAACCTATTGAGCAACACCAACAGTGGCAATACCCACAGTCATGGGGGATGCCACCACCAAGGCAACAATACCCCTACCGACAACCGGATCCATATGGCTACTATGTGCAGCAGCTAATCTCTCCACATGACTCTATTGGTCATGTGACACCACAACATCACTACCAAGCTTGGGAGTATTATAGGACTCCTTCTCCTAGGAGAGACAACCCACAGACATACCATCCTCCAAACCCATCCACAGCTCTCACACTCATAGCTCCATTACCACCCAGTCCAGCAATGCAAGGGGAACTCCCCACTCAACCGCAACAATGCAATGCTACGAGAGCTGTAAACCTTCAACCCATTGCTAGTTCTGACAACCATACAAAGAGAACCTTTCTTCAGAACCAACAGTCCAACCAAACTCTCACAACCATAAGCGGTTGAGCCTCTGAACGTTTCTCCATCAAATAAGGATTCATAGCTCCCTTCAAATAAAAAACATAGCTCAACACACATGGTTATGTTAACACATGCCGTCACTGACTGGATTAAAGAGGGCCACTTTCCCAAGAAATTATCTAACCCCGGAAGCCCTTTAATCTATCTCCAAGTCACTAGGAATGCACCATGTAAAGCTCTTCTAGACTCAAGTTCCGAAGTCAACTTAATATCACAAGAGATATATAAAGCTTGGAACCTGCCTCCACTAAAGAAGAGAAATATTCACTTAGAGCTAGTTGTCCAGTCCATCACTGTTCCCTTGGGACTAGTGGAGGACCTCATTACCACTGTGTGTGGGTGGTCATACCTAGCTGATTTCCTAGTGATACAAGTAAAAAATGACAAAGGGGACTTCCCAATAATAATGGAAAGGGCATGGCTAAGTACCATAAATGCATGCCTAGGAATCCACGATCTTTCCTTGGAAATATCTAAGGAAAACACTTTTGGGAAGATTGAGAAGAAGAAAGTTCCATGCATCACATACAGTGATATAGGGTGTGATTGCGTACAGGAATGTTCAACATTGCCTGCATGCAACTGGTGTGCCCAAGAAATTAACATACAAAAGTGCCTTTATGTGGCAACCACACAACAAGAAGACACCTCGTGGTTGATAGCTGATCAAGAGAGTAACTCACCAACGTGCATGGAACTAACTGGGGGAACAACTTGCATCCACGTCAAAAGCATAGATGCACTAGAGCAAGAGCGTCGCCAACTTCCAACCCTTAACCTGAAAACATCAATAGGGGGAAGTTGGAAATTCCTAAAAACTTCAAACAAACACTCCGATAAAAGATTACTAGTCAATGTGCAACAAACCAAACCATACCATGAATCTAAAATGGTCAATGCACATAACACATCAGAGAAAGGACGACCTCGCTCATTATTTTAGATCTCCTCCTTTAAACTTAGTCATGGGAGAGATGGCCACCTATGCTGATCAATCAAAGCCCTCAGTTCCTTTTTAAGTTTTTGTTTTCCACATTTTTGTTTTACAAATTTCTTTAACTTTTCTTGTTTTTGTTTTGCAACATTGTTCATACTGTTTCGTTTATTTGTGTGCTTATTTATTTGTTTTGCTAGGTTTGTCACCTAATAAGTGCTCTTGATGATGGTATGAACTGTATTTCATTGATTGCTAATGTTTGATTTTTACCTTTGAGTTATAATGTTGATACTAAGATATGGTTCTTTTGATATAACGGGCAATGAGTCCATGTCATCCATGCATCCATGAATTTCTATGGTCTCTCTTGGTTTGGAACTATATAGTCCCTTTCTTCAATTAATAAAACTATCAAAAAATTGGTGATTGTGCATTTCTCAAACTAAGGAAGGACTTAAGGATTAAAAAGGGTGTGACTTCAAGGGGATTTGATGCATTTGTGCTGGTCATTCTCTTGGGTGCTTGGATGTTTTCTTCTTGATTTTTCCTTACCATTTCTACGTTGCTCCATTGTCAAGAAGTTGAGCTAATAAAAATAATAAGTCTTTGCATGGTGTGGTTCTCACGCAAAAAAAAAAAAGAGAGAGTGAGAATTCAAAGCACACCCCTTAGACAAAATAATCATCAAGGCTACAAGCATTGGTTATGGAACTAAATAAACATGTTCCTTCTAAATAAGGCCATTTCTCACTTCCTACTTTCTTCTTTTTCATTTCGTCAGAATGGTGGTGACTTGTTGGCGGAAGCATTCTTGTTACTTGCGGGGGATGGATTGGCCAAATGTATTAATGCGAAGTCACTGGATGTGGATTTTTTGAGGTTGGATTTGGAATGAGATCTACTAATTCACATTGACCATTAATACACAAGGGGCTGTACACCACCTTGTTCTTGAGACTCCATTCCATTCTCTTCTTTCCATCCTTCTTTCTCCATTTTTCATCTCATTGCCAGTTGTATCAATAGTCCATATTTTGGTTGATGCATTGTTTTCTTTTTTGGTAAACTCTTATGGTTAAGACTTTAAATCTTGCTTCCAAATGGCATTTTCAGAGCCTACAGACTCTTTGAATGTGGGACTACTAGGGCATTAAGGGCATGAGCCTACTTTGGGGAGGACCCACTGGCATTTCTATTTGGTGCATCAATTAACTTCTTTCCCTTAAACATTTTTGCAATCACCATTTATTTTGTTCATTTCCATCTCTGACATCCATTTCATCAGCGTTGCCATTGTTTCTTTTTTTCCATATTTCTTATTCCTTATCTTTTTCCATTCTATTGCTACCGGAGGTTCACTCTTAGTCATGGGGGTCCTGGTCCAATTTTTTTGATTTTCTCTTAACCTCTCCACCTTGGGTAGTCACCGGTATTATATCTTCAGCATCCAGATTAGCCATATCACAACTCAGTCAATGGACCTTACACTGAGGCAAGGTATCAACTGCATTGTGATTCATTTACCCTTGCTAATATAAGATTGTGTTGTGTGTGCAGATGACAATCATACAACAATGGAGTGGATCTGGAAGGAACACTTAGAATGGACTGGTGTTGGAATTATTATACAAGGGATGAGATTGATGAGGCACTCATGGATGGACAACGAAAGGTGCAATCTTGGCATCGACAGTAACAAATCTTTCTCTCTCTCTCTCTCTCTCTCTTCTCTCGCAGTTGCCAAATAAGGCTGGATGTAAAATGTGTATAGTGTTTACTCTTGTTATCATAAACACTAATTTTGTCATGTATTGTAATGATGATCCATTCACATGTCACCCCATTCACCATTAGTATCATTCAAGTCAATAACCCCATACCTTCCAAATATTTTGAAAGGAACTTGAGGATGAGTTTTCATTCAGTCATGGGGGTATGATGAGCCACGATATCGTGTACATGATATTGCGTATGCGATATCATGGCCCGCCGCAATTTCTATAAATAAGAGGTGGCTTTCCCTGTTTTAGGCACTTAGACTTAAACCCTTAGCTAAACTCTTGCAGTTTTACCATTCCAGAGTTAGAATAATTTCCATGTGCACGCAAAAGGAGTCTTAAAGTGAACAGATCTTTATTCGAGCAAATTGTACTTAAGCACACATTTGTGTACAGCAATAAAGATGAACTTTCTAATAAACCTTGCAACATGTGGACTAAGCTAAATAGGAATTAATTATTGTTAAATGTTTAAATGCTTTCCTAGATAATTAAATCTCTCTCAACCCTTGACTCTCCTAGTTAAGTTCATTTAGTAAGACCACTTCAAGCACGTGTGTAATGCTTGGTAACCCAGTAACGAGTAGTGTTTGGTAATCCCAGCAGTGTTGCACTAGTTCTGGTTGTGTGCAGCAAGTGGGAACAAATACTGGTGCTAGGACAATTAAAACTTAGTTAGTGAATAGTTAATGAAAGTTAGTCACTTAGTTCTCTTCACCTTCACTTATTAGCATAAGACGTTAAAAAGATAAAAGATATAAAAATCATATACCTCAAGCTTACTTAACCATACAACCGTGATAATACAAGTAAGGTTGGGAAGATAACGATTGATTAACCTTAAGTGTTCCATTAAGGAGCATAAGCACTTAGTCCTTGGAGTTTTATCGAATTGCGCGTGAGACGCTCGTATTCGTATGGTTGAGTGTAGGGGTACCTCGCCACTCATCACTAGCCTTTTGATTTGGCTATCCTTCACTTGCCTTATTGGAATTCATATTGCCTCTACAATATTGAGCATACTTTGGATAGTAAGAAAAGGCTCATTAAGGCCATGATCATGGTCCCGTCGATGCCCTCTACTACCCCTTCATTCATGGCAATGTGCCTGTTTTGAATGCTCGCATTCTTGATCTTTCCTTGCCCAATCATCCCTTCGATCATTTTGATCTCATCGATCATTTTGGTCACCTCCATCATGGTCTTGCCTCTTGCAGTCATGGTTAGAGCTAGAAGAAGAAGATGATGATGATGAACGTGAAGAGGAAGGAGGACTAGCACCATTACGATGCCTGCTACTACCTCTTCTATGATTATGACCACAATCATGATCTTGTTTCTTGTTTGCATCCTTGCCTTAACTTGCCCCTTTGGATCCTTATTTTTCATTGAATTTATTCTTACTAGAACCAGGATTGTGAATCATGGATTGCAAGTTCTAGTTTTGACCTTCTTCATTGAAGTCAAAGAGAGAAATTTTATTGAATGGAAAACCCCTAAAGAAGGGTTCTCCACCATATTTTTGGTACAATAGTGAAACACCACTAATTTTGGCCTAGCACTTTTAGACAAGAATCAAGCTAAGTCATGCTACTGCCCAACATGAGTATAGCATGACCAAACTTGGAGATCTCCAAAATAGCCCCCAATGGCCCATGATTCAATAGGCAAGGTCCCCCAAGGGTCCATAGGCAACTGCACCAACTTCTAGCATCCAAAATCAAAAGTTTCAGGTTCAAAATGTTTGGTTTTGGCTAAGTACACTTTGGTTACTTTTTCAGACGTTGCACAGCGTAAGGATCAGCTTCACCAACTTTTGGAGCCCTGAAACTGAGTCAAAATAGGCCGAAATCAAGCACAAAGACCCCCCATGACCTTCACCAAGGTCCCTAGCAGCACCCAGCCTCTAGAAAATCAAGATTTGGGCCTCAAATATGCCATTTTGACTTGGTGACGTTGGGGTTACTTTTTCAGACGTTGCACAACGTAAGGATCAGCGTCACCAATTTTTAGAGCCCCAAAACTAAGCCAAAATGACTTGATTTTAAGGGTGTAAGTCGTCCTCAAGGTCCACTATTGATAACTATGGGTCCCAACCTTTAGAAATTCTAGATTTCAGCCCAAAATTGCAAGTTTTGGAGGTCACACTGTAGGTCACACTGCAAGTCACGCTGGATGCTAGACAAGCGAGGCGGTGTTAATCCTTCTTAATTTTCTTTTTCAAGAAATCTGTACGATGGCAAGGGGACATGGAAGCACATTCAAAATTAGACTGGATATTCAAAAAAAAAAATATAATTTCTTAAGCAGGCTGGAGCTGGAGTTAATCTTTCTAAATTTTCTTTAAATTTTGATCACTTGAGGGCTTGTTTCTCTAATTTTTTTTTTATTTTCATGGGCTTGAATGACCCAAAAATTGTAAAATACATTGAACCTGGTCAAAGAAGATAAATATCCAGCACACATCCAACTTGTGCCAACTATCTATGGGACACATGTCACTAGATCTGTTTTCCTCTCATCTCATAACCGTTGATTCCATTCTTGAAAACCCTAGCCAAACCCTATAAATACCCTATCAATTCACATAAACAGAGGAGGAGGAGAAAAGATTGGAAGAGGCAAAAATTGGAGAGATTGACAACTCTAAAGAAGGATAGAATTTGCAATCCTTAGGCACTCAGCAAACCTGATTGTTGGCTTCCAAGTATTTCTCATGTTCATCCCATTTCATCATCACATCATTGCATCATATCATTCCGGGGCTAGGCGTTTGACTTGCCATCCACACGTGTGCAACTACGCTTTGACCGGTGCATATTCCTATTTGAACAATACAATATAGTTTCATTATTGCCTCCTATTTACATTATTTACTTTGGTTTATGCTTTGTTTACAATATAACTCTATTTATGCTTTATTTATAATTCAGTACGCTTTGTTTACATTTCGTATCGCCGTTTACATCCTGTTTACAATAACCCCAGCGCTAGCTATAGCTTATGCTCGGGGAAGTCCTTGGTTGATTTTCGTGTAGACCATCCAAGGCACTCTGCCTTCGTTTACTTTTCTAGCTTGCTCTTAGGTGAAGTCAAGGTCAGCTGTGGTTGCCCGACGATCTCTTGGTGTTTGTTTCCCTTCCAGCCTTACACCAACGATTTAGGTCAATACAGTTTTTTGCGCTAGAAGGAGGGCCACTTTCATGTTATTAGTTAAAATGTCACTACCTATCAAAAGTCACCCATCTTGCCCATTTGAGTCTGCTCGTCCCTCTTGATCACACTGAGCTTCTATCACCCCACGCTACAACTTCTTGCGATCTAACTTCATTCGTCTACCCAAGTCCATTCACGTTTATTATGAAATCTTACCAAGCTAACCCAGTAACACTACCGATTGTTGACTTTGGAGCCAAAGCTTCAAACCCTGTGACTACTACAGAATCCATAACCATTATTGAACACATAAATCCTCAAGGCCCTACATGCCAATCCCTCAAGCTATAGGGAAAAGGCCCTATTCATGTGACTCTTACACCCGAACATTATAATTTTATTTGTGTCAAAATCCAAGCCAACCTACCCATTGATCGTGTAGAGAGGGAAGCTAAGCGAGAATATGAATTCATCCACAAAGGAGGACGTGAGTTTATCTCTTCTACATTTGACATAATCCCACTGTCTGAAAACCATCATAAACTCATATCCTAGCTTCTTATGGCTAGAAGTGAAGCCTTACAGCTACCTCCCATAGAGCCTTAAGATGAAGAAGATGACTTTGCAGCCCAATATAAACATGGAGAATCATACCACACCATTAGCCCCCATGCCCACACAAACCCATTATTCCATCCTTTCCTGGAAGAAACTGTGTTTCCTTCTTCATCCACAAACACTCGACCACTTGTTCCCCATTCCATTCTTATCTTCTCTGTACTCAATAAAATTCACTTTGATGTATCCACTTCCATCATTCCTCCACCAGTGCAGTCCCAACAACTCCCCCAAACCAACGCAGGGTCAATCTTCCAACCTCAAGTAATTGGAATACCATCAGTCATACTAGCTTCCACATCCACCCATTACATACCCCAGGTGCAAATTTATGGGGCACCATTGATTACTCTAACCCAACATGCATAAGGTGTTACCTCACAACCTGTAGCTAGGCAATGGGCTCCACTGATGGTCTCAGTCCCAAATACCATCCCACCACAACAAATGTTAGCCCAAAAACCTACCTTTCCACAAACAATGCAACAATTAAACCATTATCATCCACAATCCACTCAATCCACTAGTTTGCCTACCGCCCAAGAATGGGCAGACACACAAAAAATGATGCACTCATTGGCAGAAGAATTAAAACACCTTAAAACTTTCAACAATGAGGAAGTCAAAGTATTATATTTTTATCAAGATGACCCAATTGACCCCTCAGTTCCACCCTTGACCTTGCCAAAAGGAGTCTCATTACCTCAACTGACCAAGTACAATGGAGAAGGGGACCCAAATGCCCACCTAGTGACATTTAGAACCGAAAGCCTTTTACTTCAAGCATGGCCCCATGAAATTTTGCAAGTGTTTGCAATGTCATTAACCGGAAAAGCCTTAGACTGGTACCGATCTTTACCTTGTAGCTCCATATCTTCTTTAGAGAGTTTGTTGCATTAGTTTGTCACCCATTTCAAGTACAATTTGAAACCTAAAGCCACGTTAGATAGCTTGATTCAAGTTAAACAAGAACCATTAGAGTCAACACAGAAATTTATCCAAAGGTGGAGTGCAGCCTTAAATGAACTTCACGAACCTATCCCTGAGACATATTTACTCACTATCCTTAAGTCAGCCATGAATGACTTTATTAAGTCAAAACTTTACTACTTGAAAGCCTGCACATTGAGCCAAGCATTCGTAAAAATCAAAGACATAGAAGAAGCGGCACAAAGAAGTAATGACCCAACATACTCAACCTTTAGGAGCCAACACATGAGGAAAGATAAATCCAAAACAATCGTAGCAGCAGTAGCTGAGGGAAAACAACCCGCTATCCCAAACAACTATGAAAGAACCTCACCCACTCATACACTTGGAAATTCCTCAAATAGAAACAACAACACAGGTCATGCCCGTACCTTCGAAAGGAAAGACCCTGCTCAATACACACCATTGCCCATGAAGCCTTCACAACTGCTTGATCAACTTCTAAAGGTTGGGCTAATTCAACACAAACAAATGTCTCCTGCAGCCTCGCAAAGACATGATCGCTTTTGCGAATTGGCCAAAAATCTAGCCTTAGCAACAGCCAACGAACCTCCCATTCCAAAAGGCTTTAGGTTGGATAGGTTTTGTGAATATCACCAACGGTGTGGTCATGGGATTGATTACTGCTTTGCATTGAAACAAGACATACAACACATGATAGATAGGGGTGAAGTAGTGTTCGACGAGACAAACCCGGTAAGGCCCCAAAACCAATCCATGGGGGTCTACAAGGATCCTCTCAATACCAAAACCAACGATGCCCCATATGTGATTAATACTGTCCATGTAGAAGATAGACTAGACGTTCCTCGAAAGCCTTTTGTGATTTGTGGGCATTTAGAAAATACACCTACCCCAATATATCCTCAAACCCCTTTTACACCACGCATGTCCTCCACACCATCAAAACCATTCATCATCCGCATACCTTGTTTGGTTGCCACCGCAACAAACATACCATCTAAAAACCGACCCATTCCCTTTGTGGTTTGGGTGCCAAAACACCCTAGCACACAACCCTCCTCCACTTCTCAACGACCTGTGCAAGAACGTCTTGTCGATAGGCTAATAAGAGAGTGCTTAGAAAGAGAAAAAAGAGAGCGCATGGAGAGAGAAAACCATGGACACGAATTAGGACTACCAAAGCCTACACCGCTAAGCACCGTTCCCATGAGTTTGGCTATTAATGAGCCTAGTACAAGTCACCAAAACCAAGATGAATTCACAAGTCATATCCCAAACCCAACATTCTCAGCTACTAACATAAAAACCCCTCCACAAGAAATACGAATGCTAGGTCAAATGGACCAAATCTCTATGGATAAGAATGTCCCAAATGGTAAAGACCTAGCAAATGCATTGACCCAGGTCACACAAGCCTTAAAACAAAAGAATACTTCTTTAAGTTTGTATGACCTAGTAATGACTTCACTAGTACATCAAGAGGCTCTCGTATGAATGCTAACTTCAATTCCTATTAGTGAGGATCTTCCTGCAGATGAACCATCCATTTATGCAGTATTATCCCCACAACTTTAGGAATTGAAGACCACATCCTTAGAGTTTCGCCTTAAGGACATTAAGCTAGATGAGAAAACAGGGGAAATTACCACAACCCCTATGTTCATAACAATACAGGTTGATCATTTCAAAATACGTAGGGTGCATGTCGATGATGGTGCAGAAAAAAATGTAATATCTTTTTCCATCATCGAAAAATTGGGATTCACTGAACAAGTACAACCCACAACAACCTCTTTCTTGAGATCTTTCAGCGGTACCCCTGTGGGAGTGAAAGGCATGGTTACCTTAGATTTCATAGCCAGAAACCAATTCCCTACATCAGCTGAATTCATAGTGGTTGATGAAATGCCAGGGTTTAATATGATCCTAGGACATCCTTGGCTAGCTCAACTTAAAGCCGTATCTTCACCAATCCATCAGGAGATACATCTACCTTACGAGGGAGGTGAGATCATCATACATGGAGATACAACAACATCGATCATTTCCTCATACCTTGAGGTAGGTCAAGGGTCAAAATTGAGTTCATTAAGCCTGAAAAAGAAACCATGAACATACATCAGAACGTGAACCCAACGTTGACTCACAATCCAACTAGCACTGAAGAAACACAAGAAGACACAGACATAGGAGCCATTCCTGCTGATGTTTCTTGGTCAGAACTACCCTTTGATATCATCAATGAAGGGGAAGGTGAATATAAAATCATACCCATACACCCAGCCCCACACATTAAGTTACAAAAGATCAAGAGGCAACTCAACAACTAGAACAAATGAGGCGAACTGTCTGAAATGACGTTAAACTACGAACTATCCAAAATGACGTTAAACTATGACACGTTCGGTATGACGTTAAAATTGCCAACAAACGACCGCAATGACATTAAACTAGCCACGGTCAGAAATGGCCGGTTCCTTTTAAAAATTCTTGAAAACGTTACTACTTTTGGTCCACCATGGCATAAAACTGATAATCCTTCCTTTAACAACGAATGCAACAATCCATCAAGACTTTAAACTGATGTACCAAGCATGAAATGGCTTTAAACTAGAGCCAACAAATTACAAATTTATAAACTCTTGTCATCTTACATTGAATTTTTGCTTACAGGTTACAAGTTACGATTTAGATTCTTTCACAGTCGTTGCTTTCTTTTTCAAGTATTTACCTTACATCTTGCACTACAGAAATTTATGTTACATTTTAGTTGCACACATATACTCTAGAAAACAAAGAAAAACAATAAAAAACATGAAAAATGACAAAAATATTTACATAAAACATAAAGATAACGATGCAACCATTTTATACCACTATTAAATTCAAGCCATTACATCAGTATTTATACATTCCACCAGCTTAGTTATCCTATGTTTGTTTACACTTTGTAACTCTCCTACTGAGGGAGTGTCTCTTATTTTGCTCCTGTTTTAATTGGCAGGAGCGACCATCATGGCCAACCACAACATCCTCTCAATATTATCTCTCAACGGACCATACGGAGATATAGAAAGAGCCATTCCCCTAGAATCTTTGGATCTAAATCCATCCACTTATACCGATTTGATAGCCTCCACTCAAGAAATGTCAGACTGGCCTAAAAACGTAGCTAAAAATCTAGATCTAGAAGCTAACAATATCACTGAAGATCCTCTGGTTGAAATTCCCATTACCACAATCAATGACGAAGCAGAGACCTTGAAATTAAGTGCCTTACTAGATTCGCAACTCGTAGGTGACATCACTCAGGTTTTAAAAGACAACATAAAAACATTCGCATGGTCATATACAGACATGCCAGGACTAGACCCCTGGATCATCCAACATAACATTATTCTTGATGAAAAAATTAAACCAATAAAGCAAAAAGCATGAAAGTTTAGACCTGAAGTGGCATTAGTAGTCCACGCTGAGATCACAAAGCTTTACCAAGCCGGTTTCATTTGAGCCGTTGACTATTCCGATTGGGTATCAAACATTGTTGTAGTTCCCAAGAAGAATGGTAGTATACACATATGTATTGACTTCCGTGACCTCAACGTAGCCACTATAAAGGATGACTTTCCTCTGCCCAATATTGATCAACTTATTGACACGACTACCAGGCATGCACTATTATCCTTTATGGACAAATTTTCAGGCTACAATCAAATAAGAATTAATCTAGAGCATCAACTCAGAACAACTTTTATGACACCTTGGGGAACATTTTGTTATACGATGATGCCATTTGGTCTTAAAAATGCAGGTGCTACATATCAGCGAGCAATGGCATACATATTTAGTGACTACATGCTTAATTTGCTCAATGATTATGTTGATGATATAGCGGTCAAGTCTAAAACAACTGAACAACATGCAAAAGATCTAGACTTAGTGCTTAAACGTTGTCTTAAATATGACCTTAGGCTCAACCCAAAAAAGTGTGTCTTTGGTGTTAAAATGGGAAAAATGCTTGGTTTCTTAGTTTCCAAAATAGGGATACAGGTAGACCCTGATAAGGTTAAAGTGATAACCAATATGTAACCACCAAGAAACCTTACCGAACTACGCGACCTCCAAGGTAGGCTGCAATTCATTAGACGCTTTATCGAAAGGCTAACGGATAAGTTGAGTCCCATGCAACACCTATTACGAAAGAATGTACATTTCCAATGGACTCAACAATGCCAAGAAGCATTTGAGAATATAAAATAAGAGTTGGCCCAACTACCAACTGTTTATCCTCCACAAAGTGACAAAGCTTTCTACATCTATCTTGCAACTTCCGATTCTTCCATTGCATCCATGCTTTGTCAAAAACTTCAAGATGGGGCCGAGATCCCTATATACTATCTAAGCCATGCTTTAATAGCCCATGAACAATGATACAACGACATAGAAAAATCATGCCTCGCCCTCGTCTTCTCTTTGAAGAAATGACGACATTATCTCTTTCGTAGTTAAGTTTACATCATTTGCAAGGATAATGTTCTCCGTGCAATCACTAATAACATCTATGAGTCAAGTAGGTTAGCTAGGTGGAAAGCAATGATTGCAGAGTTTGATTTACACTATGTCGTTCAATCTTCCACAAAAGGTCAAGCAATAGCCACGCAACTAATCGTTTCACCGATGCATGATCAAGCAACGATAAACCCCAAATTTCCAGATGAAAATGTTAATAGTATAGACACCATACCTAATGATTATGAGGCCATTCTCTACTTCGATGGGGCCTCAACCTCTTGAGGAGGAAGTGCCGTAGCTATTTTAACATACCCCTCTGGGGATATCCAACCTTCTTCTTATCGCTTAAACTTTCCTTGCACCAATAACATAGCAGAATACGAAGGTCTTCTTAGAGGACTTAAAACAGTGCTAGCTTCGAGAATCTCATGCCTTGTAGTTCGAGGTGATTCACAATTAGTTATTAATCAAGTCACTGAAGTCTACACATGCAAAGCTCTCCATTTGCAACCGTATTGTGATTTGACTAAACATCTAGTGAGGCAACTAGTAGAAGTAGACATACAACACGTCCCTAGAAACAAAAATACTGTCGTTGATGCACTTGCCACACTAGCCTTAAACATGACACCTGAAATGTTTCATGCATTGCCTAGTTCTATAACTAGTTGTGCCGAACCTATATTTAACACTCTAAATGAAGTACCTATAGCATCTGTTAGTACAACACATGCAATAGAATGGTATGATGACGTAAAAGAGTATCTTCTAAGAGGCGAACCTCCACAACACTTGAAAAATACTCAAAAGGATGCCGTACAAAAACATTCCTGCCAATACACATTAATAGGTGACACTTTGTGTCGTAAATCATATGAAGGTATTTTGCTAACGTGCGTTAGTAGCACTAATGGTCAAACGATTGTAGAACAAATCCATGAAGGACTTTGTGGAGGGCACATAGCACCTAAAGCAATGACAATGAAGATTAGGCGCTTAGGCTATTACTGGCCACACATGGAATACAATTGCATGTCCAAGGTTAGAACATGTGACATTTGCCAAAAGCATGGTAATCTGATACGTGTGCCACCTAACGAACTGCATACTGCACAAATCACATGGCCCTTCCAAAAATGGGGTTTAGACATAATTGGACCAATAACACCGTCATCTTCAGCAGGCCATAACTTCATTATCACTGCAACTGAATATTTCACAAAATGGGTGGAAGCTATTCCTCTTAGAAAGACCACGTCAAAACATGTTTGCATCTTTATAATGAAAAATATCATAACTCGTTTTGGTATTCCAATGACCATCATTACCGATAATGGGCCACAATTCAGTAGTGTAGATACCAAAAGCTTTTGTGAAAGTCTGGGCATTAAACATGCATTTTCATCACCTTACTACCCACAGAGCAATGGTCAAGCGGAGGCTACAAATAAAACTATCATCATAGTGCTCAAAAATATGCTGAATCAGAGCAAGAAACGATGGCATGAACAATTAGTCTATGCATTGTGGGCTTATAGAACGACACATCGAACATTCATAGGTAAAACTCCATATAGTCTTGTATACGGATCTGAAGCTGTTTTACCTTTAGAATTGCAGGTTCCCTCATTGCGGATAACTCTCTCCAGTCTCCTTGATGAAAGTCAAAATAATGAATTGCGCATTACTGACCTCGACACAGTAGAGGAGGAACGTATACAAACTCTTGATCAAATTGAATGGTACCAAAAATAGCAGAGATAAAGGCACAAGCACGATCTCCACAAACACCTGATCAAAGAAGGAGATCTAGTCCTTAAGGCCGCCCAAGAACATCCAAGTAAATTCTCAGCCAACTAAGAAGGACCTTATTTAGTCACCAAGGCATACAACAATGGAGCATTCAAACTTGCTGACATGGACGGAAACGAGTTCGCCAATCCTACAAATCACTTGTACTTGAAGAAGTACTACATCTGACAAACTTAAGGTACAGAACAGTCCTAGATCATGACTTAAAACTGATACCACAGAATAGTCCTGGATCATGACTTAAAACTGATACCACAGAATAGTTCTGGATCATGAATTAAAACTGATACCACCGAACAGTCCTGGATCATGACTTAAAACTGATACCATAGAACAGTCTTGGATCATGACTTAAAAATGATACCATAGAATAGTCTTGGATCATGACTTAAAATTAATACCAAAGAACAGTCCTGGATCATGACTTAAAACTGATACCACAAAACAGTCCTGGATCATGACTTAAAACTGATACCACAGAATAGTCCTGGATCATGACTTAAAACTAATACCACAGAATAGTCCTGGATCATGACTTAAAATTGATACCACAGAACAGTCCTGGATCATGACTTAAAATCCATACCACAGAATAGTCCTGGATCATGACTTAAAACTGATACCACAGAGTTCTGTCTAGTATGACACTAAACTACTACATTTGTCTGCCATGACATAAAACAAGCATCCAGAGTCCACTAAGACTATAAACTAGTTTCCCTCTTCATAGTCTACCATGACTATAAACTAGCAATGCACCATCCACCATGACGCTAAACTGGCACAGTCCAAGGGGTTATGACATGAAACTAATCCACAACAGTCCCCTAAGACTATAAACTGGTGACATCATCGACAAGCAGGAAAAACTTGAAAAGATCTATTGTTGCAGTTGGCTGTTCCTGTTCCACAAAGATTTGTTGCATATTCATCCCATGGGGCCTAATGAAACTGATGCTATGCATGATTCTGTTTGCTTTGAAAGCTGCACATAGTGACTCCATCTCCTTATTTAAAGTGTTTAGCTAACTATTTCATTTTTGGTTTTCTTGTCTTCTTGGAGTTGTGTTTGCAGGATGACACTTCTAAGGCGTTCGTGCATAGATGCACTTCATCATGATGACAAGGTATCACATTTTTTCTGACACTCACGACTGGGTTAATCAATTTGTTCATAAGTACATTCTCGACTCCAGATGCATCCCCTATTTCCCCATCATGCTTCCCTTAGCCTATTCAATTACAACCCCCTGATACATTCTGCTCACCTCAAAACTCTTGATACACTGTTGCACACTGTAACTCTCTAAGCAGTTGCGATGCAAAACATGATACACAGTACATGATGTAAAATGCAAGTGCTCAAACACGAGCATGGCACAAAAAGCAAGCTCTTTCAAAAAGACTAAAAAAAAAGAAGAACAAAAAAAAGGGTCAAAGAGAAAAATGCATGGAAAAGGTCTTCAAGACCTCGTTGACATTATAAACAAAAAGACTATTAACCATTCTCATACAAGCCCCAAGCGAGAAGGCAGCTGTCTTGAGAAAAAAAGAATTTACACTCATGTCTCAAAGAGACCATGTTACACATCATCGCATGGCTTTGGTTGTTTACAACGAGCCCTGCAAATACTCTATAAGAGTCCCATTTCTCCAAAGAAAGCATCTCCTATGTCTTGGTTCCGAGTCTACTGAAAACCCGGTTGTTGACAAGGACCAATGACATGACTTGTGCACAAGAGAGCATTCCTCTCCCACAAATCGTAGCAGCAATCATAGCCCTTAACCTCCTAGTTTCCCTGGTTACAACCGATTCCCTTGCATCTTGAACCACATTCCCCTCAATCCCATGTACTTTTGAAAACGGTGCGATAATATCCAGCCAAAGGCTGATGGTTAATGTTTGGTTCTTGTTTGTTCATGGTGTTTGCACTTCTTTGTCGATACCTCTCAGGTGGATTTATCCAAACATCAACAAAGAGGGGCCAATGAAACACCACTAATTTTGGCCTAGCACTTTTAGACAAGAATCAAGCTAAGTCATGCTACTGCCCAAAATGAGTACAGCATGACCAAACTTGGAGGCCTTCAAAATAGCCCCCGATGGCCCATGATTCAATAGGCAAGGTCCCCCCAGGGCCCACAGGCAACTGCACCAACTTCCAGCATCCAGAATCAAAAGTTTCAGGTTCAAAATGTTTGGTTTTGGCTAAGTACACTTTGGTTACTTTTTCAGACGTTGCACAACGTAAGGATTAGCTTCACCAACTTTTGGAGCCCTAAAACTGAGTCAAAACAGGCCAAAATCAAGCACAATGACCCCCCATGACCTTCACCAAGGTCCCTAGTAGCTCCCAGCCTCCAGAAAATCAAGATTTGGGCCTCAAATATGCCATTTTGACTTGGTGACGCTGGGGTTACTTTTTTAGACGTTGCACAACGTAAGGATCAGCGTCACCAATTTTTAGAGCCCCAAAACTGAGCCAAAATGACTTGATTTTAAGGGTGTAAGTTGTCCTCAAGGTCCACTATTGATAACTATGGGTCCCAGCCTTTAGAAATTCTAGATTTCAGCCCAAAATTGCAAGTTTCGGAGGTCACACTGCAGGTCACACTGCAAGTCACGCTGGATGCTAGACAAGCGAGGCGGTGTTAATCCTTCTTAATTTTCTTTTTCAAGAAATCTGTACGATGGCAAGGGGACATGGAAGCACATTCAAAATCGGACCGGATATTCAAAAAAAAATGTAATTTTTCAAGTAGGCCGGAGCTGAAGCTAATCTTTCTATATTTTCTTTAAATTTTTATCGCTTGAGGGCTTGTTTCTCTAATTTGTTTGCATTTTCATGGGCTTGAATGACCCACAAATTGTAAAATACATTGAACTTGGTCAAAGAAGACAAATATCTAGCACACATCCAACTCGTGCCAACTATCCATGGGACACATGTCACTAGATCTATTTTCCTCTCATCTCCCAACCGTTGATTCCATTCTTGAAAACCCTAGCCAAACCCTAGCCCAACCCTATAAATACCCTATCAATTCACATAAATGGAGGAGGAGGAGAAAAGATTGGAAGAGGCAAAAATTGGAGAGATTGGCAACTCTGAAGAAGGACAGAATTTGCAATCCTTGGGCGCTCAGCAAACCTGATTGTTGGCTTCCAAGTATTTCTCATGTTCATCCCATTTCATCATCACATCATCGCATCATATCATTCTAGGGCTAGACATTCGACTTGCCATCCACATGTGTGCAACTACGCTTTGACCGGTACATATTCCTATTTGAACAATACAATATAGTTTCATTATTGCCTCCTATTTACATTATTTACTTTGGTTTATGCTTTGTTTACAATATAACTCTATTTATGCTTTATTTATAATTCAGTACGCTTTGTTTACATTTCGTATTGCCGTTTACATCCCATTTACAATAACCCCAGCGCTAGCCGTAGCTTATGCTGGGGGAAGTCCTTGGTTGATTTTCGTGCAGACCATCCAAGGCACTCTACCTTCGTTTACTTTTCCAACTTGCCCTCGAGCGAAGGTAGGGTCAGCTGTGGCTACCCGACGATCTCTCGGTGTTTGTTTCCCTTCCAGCCTTACACCGACAATTTAGGTTAGTACAAATAGAAATGGACAATCATTAAATCTTTTTCCCTTTGTAGATTCATAACATTTCTCTAGCTGTCGATCCTATACCTGTTGTGCCGCAGTGGGATGATAATCCCTGCCATCAGTATCTTGTACAATATACTAAGCATGACGTTCCTGGAGATCCCATTGTATAAGCATTTGTTGAAGCATTGCAAGAATGGGTCGATTGGGTAGCAACGCGATGTTGCCCTCCATGTCACACCACTGCAGCTATTCATCCTGATGTAGAATGAAGGTGAAATTTGGTACATACTTATCAAGATGAGCATATACCACTTGGTATTGTTAAGGTACTTGCTGATGATCTCTATCAGACTTGGGCAAAGAAGCACTCCTATGAGAAGAAGACATTTTCAATTAGATGATAAAAACACAATGTGCTTTTAAATTTCATTGTAGCAATTGTAATATATGATATGACTCTAAGATTTGTTCCAATGATTTTGAATGATTTTTACTAAATCCTAAATAGCGTAAGAAACAACCAAAAGGTCCTTAGCAATGGTGCCAATGATGAGCGGTGAGGTACCCCTACACCCAACCATTTGAATCACTAAGGTGTTTATGTGCGATTCAGTCAAATTTCGTGGACCTATAGTTCTCCAGTGTACTAGTTCTTTTAGGAAGTAAAATAGGCATTGAGAATGTTCGTTTTCTTCCCCACTACACTTGTGAGGCTCAAGGATATGGTTTAAGTGTAATTGAGGTACATGATTTTTATCATTTTATGTTTATAAGTTTAATTGCCTATAATAAGAATGAAAGGTAAAGTAATTTAAGATCTAATTCATTGACTACCTAGCTAGCATAACACAAGTACCCATCCCACTTTCCTGGACACATCATGAACACATATAGCACTACTGGGTTACCAAACATGAAGCATTGCTGGGTTACCAAGCACTATATGTATGCTCAAAGTGGTCGTGCTTGTGTTCATTAACAACTAAAAATTAATTACTTAATTTAAATGCATTAAAGTAAAGTGCATTAAAGGAAACATTAATCTATTCTCAGTGCTGCAAGGATTATCAAAAGGGTTCATTTTGATTCATGTCATACTATTGCACTTAGGTACATCAGTGTTCGAACAAAGATCTGTACACACTTAGACTTTTGCTATAGGCACTTAGAAAATATTCTAACTCTGGAGAAAAAAAATTGCAAGAGCTTCGCTACTTTGATTGAAAAAGCTTTGAAAAACTAACTAGAAATTGTGAGTCCAAGCACTATATTTATAGGTCAGCATATATTCTACGACATTAGATATCTGACATTGTGTCTCGAGTCCAACATTAGTTACCTAATGTCGAGGCTGTGACATTGGATACCTGATGTTGGAGCATGAGCAAAATGTGATTCATCAATATTATTTATTAGATCTAATGTAAGGTAAATAAAATTGTTTCTTTCCTTATACATTAGACCACATCTATGTTAAAACCTTTTGCTTAACTAGCTAGCAAGTATGCTTAGGATTTTGTTGCATGCTTTTCTTGGAGATATTCCATTTTCTCAACCATTGTATTCCTTGAAAATACCAATCTTGGTCTCATGAAACCTCAAGAACTGCTTTAGAGAATTTGTCTTGCCTTAAGATATGTAAGCTATGAATGAATGTAATGAATTGGCACAAGGTATATAGAATCTATATCCACATCATTTAGTTTTGTTTAAATCAATCTTCTAAATGGTAAAAAGGAAATGGTTGTACAATTAGGTGGAAAGATTTATATTCAACTAATTACTTAATAAAAACTTCATAATTCTTACAACTTGTCATCATGAAGGATATTTGTTTAATGTTTTTTCTTTTGTACTTTAGAAAAAAGATGTTGAGAAAAGTAAAGCATGTTGATGTTAAGGAAAAGAAAAAAGCATGTTGAAGTTGAGGATAGAAAAAAATAATCTGAACTTGAACAGACCAATAATCAAGATAATGTTCATGATAAGAATGACCAAATGGCAATAAAAAGACTAGAGAAGACAAAAGCTTCTATGAACAATGTTACTTTTACTATAAGAATCCTAAAGATAATGTTACTTCTATTCATAAGAAGGAGATGCTAACTTCCAAATTTTTAGATAGTAACATCTAAACATCATCCTTATAATAATATTACAAGATTGAGGAATGATGTAAGAAATAAGAAAGTAAGAAGAAAATTAGTAGCATTGCAGATAATTACTTTAAAGATCCTTTTTATCCCTAAAGGTTCCAAGTGAAGGATTGTTAAGCAAATTACTTATTATATTCAAGTTAAACTTGTAAAAGTTAAAATTGTATTTTTGAGTAAAAAAGTTAACAAATTTTATGTTAATGATGAAAACTAATAAAGCAAAGATTTGTGTTGGTAGTTTTATTAAAGATTTTAATTTTATCATGAATCTTTGATTGTTATTTATAGTAAGAGTTATTGAAGATGTGGTTGATGAGTTTTGTAAAACTAAATAATTATTGAAATTTTATAAGTTTGTTGCATTACTTTGATTTATAAGAAGTAAAATGTCATATTCATTGTTGATAATAATGAAGTATTAGCCTAGTGGTATAGGTTTTAGCATGGTAACCCCTAGGTCACAAGTTCAATTCTACTAGGTAGTATTGAGTTATCACCTTTTAGAAATCTTGGGGTGTACCTATGTTTCACTTATTTCGGGTTCCAACACCAACATTCTTAGGGTATACCTATGTTTCACTTATTTCAAATTCCAACACCATCTCACCATATTAATTGTTGACTTTATTTTTCAATATTATTTAAAAAATTATATCTAAAATTAAACAAAGATTAAAATTTATTATATCAAGAAATTAGATGTGTCAATGATAAGATAAATTTCAGAGAAAATTATTTTATTCCATAAAATTGTTTATTTTTTCTTACTAATAAAATATTTTATTCCTAAAACGTGCAAATTGTTTTGGATATCAATATGAGGAAACTTTAACATGCGATTCCTTTTCTCAGCGAAAGATAGTATTTCTTTCTACCTTAGTAGATATAGAAGTTAATGGTTTATGGTGGTTTAACTCATGCTGCTGCAATCTACTCTCAATGCAATATGCATTAATAAAAAGTTTCTTGACCTTATAAATTCGCTTTCTCCCTGCGGAAAGAATAAAATCTTGGCTGCTTTTTGCAGACATGGTTATCCAACCGTTTATATAGGTGTGTGTATATTTATTCAGACTTCTTGATGTTTCTTGACAAATTTGGGTCGTTGTATCATATCAGGGAAAGTTGTTGCCGCTGCACTGAGGTGGATTTTCTTGTTAGAACAAGATTATTCATGGAATTTGTGGAGTAACTTCACAATCCCATTGCTTTCTTGGCTGCTCTGTGGCAGATGGTCCTTTCAGCGAAAAGAAAGCGTTACCCCGATTCTTTCGCCGCGTAACTTTTGCCTTTCTAATTGACCGACTTTTTGCTAATGACATCTTTATTCATCATTAATCTTGGTAAAGTTGTTGGGTCTGCGTGTTCATGTTGAACACGGTGCAGTGGATTCCTAACATCGTAGAAGTAAGAAATCAAGGCAGGGACACTAACATCGTAATTCCGACTTCTTAAAGCCTATGATGAAGGAAAAGTAATCATTAAGAAGGAAGAAGGTTACAATGGAGAAGTTATGAGCAAGGGAGAAACTGAAAAGAAATCCTGAGCTCTTTCAGACATAAGCAGGGGAAAGACGAAGGAAAAGTCCTAATGAAGTCATAATCAAAGGAGAAATTGAAAGGAAAAGGTTCGGATGACGACGGAAAAGTCATAATCAAAGGAGAAATTGAAAGGAAATTTGAAACCTATTTAGACGGAAGCAAAGGCTATGATGAGAAAGCCATGATGGAGGAGGAAAGTTAGGAAGGAAAAGTCATTTTCCAGGAAGAAATTGAGAAAATCCGGAACCCTTTCAAACTGAGGCAAAAGCTTAATCAATCAATTCCATTTTTTTATTTTAAATTTATAGATGTAATTTCTTTTGTATATTCCATTTTTTATTTTAAATTTCTAAATGTAATTTCTTCTATATTTATTGACCCTGCCAAACGGCTGCTAGACAAGCTGTAACATAAGATGGATGCAGGGTGAATGGCAATCACACGAATATAACAAGGGCTAATCATATTGGAATCGACTTCTTCAATAGCAAGAATCTGTAAAATGTAAATTATATCTTAATAATCGAGACAGTTTGATCATGTGGTGATCTTTTAAGAATAAAAGGTTATTCCGATTCTTTAGCGGTGTTGACTTTCAGGTACCGATTCACACCACCTCCATCAGACTTCAGTCACCAATATTATCAACTGTTGTGATAGAAAACATCATTATTATAACATTATTATTAGAGTGGGCAGTTGAATCATGGATTTCAGGTAAAATTTCTTAAAAGAAATTTTAATCAGTTTCAGTGTGTATATATGGCTACAGAGATTTAGATGCAACGCTAAGAGATTGGTTGAAATTTGCAAGGGGGAGCTTCCATTGCAGAATGGATCGGTGGAATGCCAGCAGCAGCAGCAAGTGGGGCATCATCATTGCATATCTCTTTGCTTTGTTGATGCTCATCTCTTGTCCTGCTGATACTGCTACTCTTCATACAACAACAGATGCAGAGGGTGCTGTTGCTGATGTCAAAGCTTTGCTTGAATTCAAGAAACACATCACCCATGATCCACTCTCACTTCTTCAGGATTGGGATCCCAAATCCTCAAGTGCATGCAATTGGACTGGAATCAAATGCTCTGCCAAGCATCTAGGTAGAGTGGTGCAAGTTTTTCTGGAAAGTGCTGCTTTGCAAGGAACAATGCCTCCTCATGTTGCCAACATATCATTTCTGCAGGTACTCGATCTTGGCAATAACTCTTTCTTTGGACAAATTCCATCATCTATTGCCCAACTGCACAGGCTCAAAGTACTGGATTTATGCGACAACTTCTTTCAAGGAGCACTTCCTCCTCGCATAGGAAACCTTTCTTCCCTGCAGCAGCTTATTCTATGTGGTAATTCCTTTGTCGGTGAGATTCCTCCATCTCTAGTAAAACTCCACGACCTAAATGTATTCACTGTTTTGACAAATCGGTTGAGCGGGAGAATCCCTTCTTGGTTGGGAGCACTCCACAAACTTGACTATCTTATTGTTGCTGAGAACAGCATTCACGGTGTCATACCTCCTCAACTGGGCAACTTAACTTCCTTGGAAGTTCTATCCCTTGGGCCTAATCCTTTAACAGGTTTCATTCCTTGCTCCCTTGCTCGTCTCCACCGTCTTGAATATTTTTATGTCGAGGGGACCAATGTCAGGGGAAGTGTTCCTAATTGTCTATGCAACCTCACAAATCTTAATTTGCTAAGTTTCAACATTAACAATTTTCAAGGTCAGCTTCCTGCCTGCGTGGGTTGCTTTCACAAACTACAATATCTCGGTTTCCATAGCAACCAATTCATGGGCAGCATCCCACAGTCATGGGCCAACATCACCCAACTCC
>MNCI01002616.1:353782-386967 GCA_015680685.1 Gnetum montanum | reverse complement strand
TAACAGGAACGTTACCGCCTAACATAGGAAACTTCTGGCCAAGACTTCAACGTTTGCTGTTATCGGCCAACATCATCTCTGGCGGCATCCCTAAAAGCATAGGCAATTTAACAAATGTCTTTGACTTACGGCTGAGCCTGAATATGTTTCGAGGTAGGATTCCTTCTCAGATAACCGGTCTCAAGTCAGTGCAAGCCCTTTTTCTGCAAAGCAACAAACTAAGTGGCCACATTCCAGTGGAGATATCCCTCTTAAATCGGACACTTGCTTATCTGTATCTGTCCAACAATAAGTTAACAGATTCCATTCCTTCCAGCATTGGAGAACTTATTAATCTCCGTGGACTGCGCCTGTCAAGGAACTTGCTATCAGGAACAATTCCTTCAGAAATAGGGAATTGTCATGACCTTGAAGACCTCATTCTCTCAGCAAACAACCTCACAGGTTCAATTCCATCACAAGTTGCTGTTCTATCTGCTATCATTTTCAATTTTGATTTGTCCAACAATGGTTTGAGCGGAGAAGTCCCTCCAGAAATAGCAAAACTGGATATGGCACAGTTTATCAATCTTTCTAGCAACAAGCTCTCCGGAGAAATTGCACTGTGGATGGATAGCTGGTTAGATGCCAGGGTGATCAACCTCACTTTCAATAAGTTCCATGGAAACCTTTCCACGTTGATTGGAAGCAAGCTCACCCAACTCCAGAGTATAGATCTGTCTTACAACAACTTTACCGGAACTGTGCCTGCATCTCTTTTAAATCATTCACATCTTCAGTTTTTGAACTTCTCTTACAACGACTTTGATGATGAAGTCACATGTTTTCCCATTTCATCAAAGTTAAAGTTAAGCAGATGGTCTTTCCTTGGGAATCCAAGGTTATGTGGAAGATGCTTTGGTCTCAAAGCCTGTCAACTACTTATTAAAGACAGAACATCTCACCCTAGCAAGGATAGTGTTCTAAGAATTGTGCTCGGCATATTAGGTGGCCTATTGTTGCTGGCTGTTTCAGGAACTCTATTCTTTGTAAGAAGGATCAAAATGTTCAAAGTAGAAGTTCCCAACATAGGTGAAAAATTTTTAAAGCTATCTGTTGAAGAACTTTGTAGGATTACAGAAAACTTCAGTGCCTTGAATCTGATAGGTGAAGGTACACATGGAAAGGTCTATAGAGGTGTTTTAAGGTGTGGTCAGATGGTGGCTGTAAAATGTTTCTCTGGTGCAAGCCAGAACATGAGCCTGAAAAGTTTTAGAAAGGAATCTCGTGCATTAGCAAAAGTAAAACACCGAAATATTTTGAAGATCATTACAGTGGTTTGGTCCCAAGAGTTGAAGGCAGTGGTGATGCCTTTTATGAGCAATGGCAATTTGCATTCTCTTCTGCATGCAAGAGAGGAGGGTGTACTGATCCCTTTAAGGTTTTCTGCTCGGCTAAGAATGTTAAAGGAGATGGCAGGGGCACTTTGTTATTTGCATCATAATTGTAATTTTCAAATCATCCACTGCGACATTAAACCAGAGAATGTTCTGTTGGACGATGATATGACTGTGAAGTTCTCTGATTTTGGCATTGCCTGCCTTATTGGAGATACTGATAATTTTACAACCTCATCTTCTTCTGGTGGTTTAAAAGGCTCTGTTGGATACATTGCTCCTGGTATGACTTTTTTCCACCTGTTCTGATTTAATACTTTCCATTACTTTGGCAGATATGTTAAATTTTGAAGAAATGGTTGCAGAGTATGGGATTGGCGAAAGAGTGTCTACGAAAGGCGATGTTTACAGCTTTGGAGCACTTACATTGGAGGTCATTGCAAGATTGAAGCCAACACATGAGATGTTCTCTGGAGACCTTACATTGCCACTGTGGATGTCCATGACATTACAAGGGAAATCAGGTGAAGAAAGGAAAGAAGGGCTCAAAGATATCATAAAGAAAGCAGATGAAAGTGGTGGAGGAATTGACATTGATAATGATGATGAAATGGTAGCAGTAGACAGCATTTTGAAGGTGGGTCTAACATGCACCTCTCAAGATGCTGGCTTGAGGCCGACTATGAAAGAAGTTGAATCACTTCTGCATTTAATTCAGACCGGGCACCTGCATAATAATCACAGGGCACATACCACAAATTTGGATGAAGTTTTGAGAATGGTGGAATTGCAGCCTCCTCTGTACCCACACCGTATGGAATCAGAAAGTTCTACCCTCTCTCTACCTGAAGGTTTCCTATGAAACATTTAATTCATGTAAAGTTTAATTAGTTAATCATCTACAATGGTTTGAACAGAAATTTTAATTCTTGGTGGTTGGTTGCAGTGAATCCTTCTTCGTGGGCTCTTTCCTTGCTCTATTGGTGGGGTGATCTGAACTCGGTGCCAGTTTTTAGTTACGTCTATATTGCTTGTAATCTTCCAACTTCCACTACTACATGTTTGTTTCTGTACTTCAAATGTTTGTTTTGTGTTTGATGCGTTCAGCAACTCTGAACTGCACGGTAAATAAAAGAACCATTGCGATTGGGGCAATGGTTTCAACTTTCTGGCTTCTTGTTGCTGTGTTTGTCTGTTCTAGTTTTATGCTTGCATATGACCTGTATTGTTCTAAGACTATTAGAAATAAAATGATGGTTCAAAGGAATTTCTTTAAAGATGTCGTGGGGTGTATACTAGTACGGATAAAAATTTTGAAACAAGAAATTTTTTTAAAAGAGAGGATTTTAAAACTAATAATTTTGAGTGCAAGGCTGTGTAATTTGTACAAATTAGTTACTAAATTGCCGAAAAAGAATCCTGTATATGCATGACATTTACTCTCTCTGTTTAAGCATTTCTTTTATTTTATTTTGATTTTTTAAAGGAAACTATAGTTAACAAAGTTTACCTCATGTATTTAGTATATTTTAAAATCAAATAATAAAAGATTTCACTCCATTTCTGATTGAATAATGTAAATGCAAAGTATATTATAATTGAAACAAAAAGCATTTACATAATCTATTGAACTGTTCACTCACAGCGAAGGTTGACAAAAAAATGAGTCCAGTGAAGAATGAATAGCAAACTAGCCAATGTCCCACTATAAGGCTTCTCCACTACTAAGTGAAGGCAAACAACAAATTTACAACCATCCTTCTAAGAGATGTATATCTTGGTGACAACACTATAACCTTAGTTGATTCACAAAGTTATCATATGAGAACATTTGCGGGTCAAAATACTATTATATGCAATTTGAAATTGTCTTCCTTCTTTTCTTATAACTTGCTAGAGACTAGTCTTGTACCATTTATCCTTAGTACATGGTTTTCAATGCTCCTGAATCATAGAAGATAGATGCTGCTCTTCCCTACCCTGCTTGACAGAGTTCATGAACCTTGTACATTATCTAACATTTCTTGAAATTAAAAAAGAAGAAGCATGAGAGTCATTTGTAAGAAACTTTTATTATTGACAAACACTACATATAAATAATATTTAAAAAATTGTTTGAAGATCATTACCATGAATTCTCCAATTTATTGCTATGAAATTTTATCCAGAGCCATCAGTAATGCAAGCAAGGCATTAGTTAGCCATATTTAAACATAATGTTTTAATGTTTGCTTCAATAGCCTAGTGGACATGAGGATTGGGGAATCAATTTGCTTGATAACCTAACAACATACACTAAACAGAAGGAAAATAAGTTTTTTCAAATTCTGAAACAAATGATGTTGAGTGCCAGTAGATAGGAATAAACTTTCAAGCTGTAAAAGCTTAAAATTATCTAAAGCTACACTTAAACAATAGTAAAGTATCCCACCTCGAGTAGGTTGGATCAAAATCATACTAGTTGATGAGTCATGATATCGAACCCCTGATATTGGATCCTCGATATTGGACCCTTGATATCGGATACATGATATTGGAGTTGCCAAAGCGATATCGAATATGCGATATTAGAACTTGTCTCATCACCTATAAATAAGAGACAGGGGCACTTGGTTTCATAGTTAGTTTCTTAGTCCCTTAGCCGGACTCTTGTAGTTTTCCCTTTTCAAAGTAAGAATTATTTCTGAGTGCCCCCAATAGGAGTCATAAAGTGAACGAATCTTTATTCGAGCATTGTGTACCTGAGCACACCTTATGTCCAGAAATAAAGATGAACTTTGTGATAAACCTTGCAACATTCAGAATAGCTTATTTATTGCATTTAATGTTATTTACAGTTATTTAACGCTTTCATTAGTTAATTAATGTTGTTCTATAGAATTATTAATTTTCAACAAGTAAGCACACTCAGCATGACCACTTTGAGCATATGTGAAACACTTGGTAACCCAGTAACAACTAGTGTTTGGTAATATCAATAGTGTTATATTGGTTCAGGATGTGTTCGAAGAGTGGGAACGAATGCTGGTGTTAGGACTAGTTAGAGAATAGTTAATTAGTTAAATTAAATTAGTTATCAAGTTATTTCATCTCTCTATTTTAAGCACTAAGCACATAAAACATAAAATAATAAAAATCATATACCTCAAGTTTACTTAACCATACAACTGTGTCTTACAAGTAAGGTTGGGAAGACAACAATTGCATAACTCATCCTTGTTCTATGTAAGTGCATAAGTACTTAATCCTTGGAGTTTGACTAGATTGCGTGTGAATGCTTGTATTCGTATGGTTGGATGTAGGGGTACCTCACCATTCATCATTGGCACCATTGCTAGGGATTTTGTTGTTTATGTGTTGATTAGAACTTAGGAAATCTTTCCATTGTTGGAATGAACCCTTAGGGATAGTTATCCTACGATCATTGAAAAAGAGTATTGCACACTGAATAATCAATCATGTATCCTTCTTCTTATGAGAGTGCTTCACTGCCTATGTCTGAAACCATAAATAATTGGAGGCAGAGTGCACAAGATAATTTGCCAGTACCCCAACAGTTTCGCTTGGTATACGCTCATCTTGATGAGTATGTATAGACTTTACCTTTATCTTTCATTAGGATGAACAACTGTGTTAGCATGATTTAGAAGGTAACATAGTATTACCCCCCAATCGCTCAGTTCCAAGAATGCTTCTTCGTGCTCTCACACAAATTTGTATGCAACACTTATAGGTAGAGTACGTTGTGCATGAACACGACTCAAAAGAGTATTGACCCATGGAGGCACAATGTCAAAGGAACTTACAACAAGAGAGACATTACAAATCTATGAAGGGAAAGTGGTCTTAGGATGTTCCATATGTTCTAAGTGAAAATGAGGGTGGTGAACCTACCTTTGGAGGTTTTCCACAAAATGATGTTCCTCTCATTGAATTCGGTCAAGGAGTTGTGTATCAGAATCTTCACTCAACTATTCATAACCCAAGTTCTGATACCAATGAACACATGGGGTCTGAAAAAGGAACACGAACACATGACAATGATGGACATTCCAATCGTAACCGCGATCGAGGCTATGCCTACCAAAGAGAAAGTGAAAGGCACCATCATGGTGCTATTCCTTCTTCCTCTTCACCTTTATCATCTCCTTCCCCCTCTCCTTCAAGATTTGAACATAGTTGTAAAGGGAAAGACCATGAGGACAATGGTAAGTGAAACAGAGATCATAGACAAAACAATTGAGAAAAGGGATGAGGGCATTCTAGAGAGACACATCACGAAAGAAGGGAGAGTAGGGAACAACATAGGCATCATAGACATCACAGACAACATGATCATGATGAACCCCTACTCGCCACTTGAAGTATGTTAAATATAATAGAGGCCATTAGGATTCCAACAAGGCACCAGAAAGATAGTAGGATCAAAAGACTAGATATGAACAACATCCCATGATTTGAAGGGGGATACAATGCTAATCCTCAAAACCATCTACAAGCATTTCACAATGCATGTGCCTTGCAAAACATAGAAAACAAGTGAAAAAAGCTAAAGTTGTTTCCATGGACACTGATCAAGGAAGTGGAAAGTTGGTATTCGTCCTTAGAACCAGAATCCATTTGTCGATGGAGTACCATGTTAGAGCTATTTAATGATAAGTATCAAACGTACTCCCAAGTGTCCAACCTGCGTAAGAAAATTCAAGGATGGAAACAAGGAGGATGCAAACCCTTGGATGTTTCCATGGGCTGATATTATGCATTATTACATCATTGCCCTGGCCATGGTTACTTGCAAAGGGAACAACTATGCCATCTCGTGGATGGGCCTAGGTATGAAACGCGACAAACCCTTGGGACTTATGCTCAAGGAAGGCTATCTGAGCTCCGAGCCCATCAAATACAAAGATTGTTGGAGCAAGTTTCCAAGGAGGAAGGTGAGTTAAGGAAAAGAGAAAGTGTGGAGGAATACAATAGAGATCCTTCCCTCTAAAAGAAGGAAGTTAGATTTTGTAAAGATGAAGAAGAGTCATCACTCGAAGAGATGGTGAATAGGAAGACTTTGTCCATTCAAAAGTTTGCATTAGATGTTCAGCAAAGGTAGAGCAAATGTGGAACTCCCTAGATGATAAATTTCAAACTATTCTAAAAATAGTCAAGGAGTCTAGAGAGAAAAGTAGACCAAGAGAAAAGGAAAGAGAAAGAAGTTGAGTCTACATGTAACAAAGGTAAGGGCAAAGTTTTCATCATTGAAGAGGTTGTGGATTCAGACATAGATAATGATGGCAGATGTGAGATATGCCAATATGACCATCCTAAAGGATGTTACCTAATAGTCTCACATTTGTAAGAGTCTAGGGTGTATGCACTAAACCCATGATTAAACAGACGACAAGCACCTAGAAGGTTACCTTATCCTCAAGGTAACCCAAGGTAGTTCCACCAACCCTTGACATATTATTCGAGTGGAGCTCCACCACAAAAGAATGAATAGTATCAGCAATGGCAACACTGATAATCATGGGGAATGCCATTACCACATCAACAATACCCTTATTGTCAACCTAACCCATACAGGTATTACGTTCAGCAGCCGATCTCTCCACATGACTCTACTAGTCACGTCGCTTTTCAACCTTACTACCAAACCCTTGAGTATTATAGAACTTCTTCTTCTAGGGGTGATGCTTTACATACATACTATCCTTCTTATCTGACTACACCTCTTCCACCCCTAGCTTTACTACCACTTGCTCCAGCTATGCAGGGTGAGCTCCCTGCCTAGCTGTAGCAACATAATGCTACAAGGGTTGTCAATCCTTAACCTACTATTGGTTCAGAAAACCACACAAAGAAGAGACATTTCATTAGAACCAACAGTCCAACCAAGTCCTTACAGCCATAAGCGGCTAATTGTTTGAATGCCTTGCCATTGTTTGAATCTTTGAAGCTTACTTCGAACCAAAAATTGCACCCAACACACATGATCATGTTGACTCATGCCATTACTGATTAGATTAAAGCTGGCCATCTTCCTAGGAAATTTTCTTATCCTAGAAGTCCTCTTATATATTTGCAAATTGCTGGGAATGATCCTTGCAAAGCTCTTTTGGATTCAGGTTTTGGTGTTAACTTAATTTCTCAAGAAATGTACAAAGCCTAGAACTTGCCTCCATTAAAAAAGAGTAACATTCGTTTAGAGTTTGCAAATCAATCCATCACTATCCAATTAGGACTAGTGGAAGACATTGTCAACACTATTTGTGGGTGGTCGTATCAAGTCGATTTCCTAATGATCCAACTCAACAATTGTAAGAAGGACTTTCCAATCATAATGGGAAGAGCATGGCTAAGTACGATTGATGTGCACCTAGGCATACATGATCTTTCCCTAGAAATATCAAAGGAAAATATGTTTGGATTGAGAAGAAGAAATTTTCAAGCATCACATATAGTAAGATAGGGTGTAACTGCGTGCAGAAGTCCTAGTTTGTACAACACTTAACATTGCTTGCATGCAACCAGTGTGCACAAGTGACTGATATACAATGATGCCTGTATGCAGTAGCCACAAGATAGGAAGGCACCTAGTGGCTAACAACTGACCAAGAGAGAAATTCAATTATATGCATGGAACCAACTGAGAGCTTGACTTGTGCCTATATTGATAGCATAGATGCATTAGAGTAAGTCCATCGCCAACTTTCAAGTACTAACATTGAAAATAGCAACTAAGGGAAGTTGGAAATCCCTAAAAAATTTAAGCTTGAGCCCCTAGAGTTAAAACTGTTACCCACCAATATGGAATATACATTTCTCTAGAATGGCAAACTGGTAATCATTAACATTAATCTCACTCCTCAACAAAAAGAAAGACTGTTGAAGATGGTGAACAAATGGTTGAAAGACTTTGCTTGGTTATATCCCAAATTAACTAGAATAAACCCTAGGATATGTCAATATAGAATTTACACTGACCCCTCTATGAAGCCTCAATGACAATTGCAAAGGTGACTAAACCCAAAGCTTAAGCAAGTAGTTAAAGAAGAAATTGAACAACTCCTAAAAGTTGGGTTCATCTACCCCATTACTGACAGTGAATGGGTTAGTCCATTAGTCATTGTGCCTAAAAAGGGTGGTAAATGAAGGGTTTGTATAAAATTTATGCTGTTAAACATGGTAACATTTAAAGACCATTTCCCATTGCCATTCGTTGACCAAGTCTTAGATACCATTGTAGGGAATTGCTACTATAGTTTTCTAGATGGTTATAGTGGGTACAATCAAATTCAAATAGCACTAAAGGACCAAGCCAAGACTACATTCACAAGTCCTTGGGGGACATTTGCATATAGGTAGATGCCGTTTGGCTTGTGCAATGCTCCAACAACATTTCAACATTTGGTTCTAAGTATATGTCAGCAGAAAATAGGGAATGGTGTGGAGGTCTATATGGACAATTTCTCCACCTACAGAGTAGGCTTTGAACAAGCACTAGACTGATTAGAGCAAGTACTAAAATGATGTGTAGAAATCTACTTAAGGCTCAATTGGCAAAAAATCCATTTAATGGTCCAAGAAGGCATTGTGTTAGGGCATAAGATTTCACAAATAGGGATAGAGGTAGATCCTAAAAAGATTAAAGTCATCCAAGGACTGACTCATCAACCTAAAACTGTAAAAGACATTTGATAATTCCTTAGACATACTGGCTATTATAGACGCTTCATCAAGAACTTTTCAAAGATTGCAAAACCATTGGTAGAATTGACAAAGAAGGACGTACCCTTTGAATGGACCAGGGAATGTGAGCTAGCTTTCCAAACCTTGAAACAAAAGTTCGTAGAAACACCCATTCTACAAGCTCTTGACTGGTCTAGACCATTCCATATAATGATTGATGCATCCAATTTTGCTTTAGGAGCCATACTTACATATTTAGATGACCAAAAATGTCCCTATTACATTCATTGTGCAAGTTAAAGTATTGCTGATGCACAACTCAACTACACCACAACAGAAAAAGAGTTAATGGTTGTGATGTTTGCACTAGAAAAATTTAGGCATTATGTATTAGGCTATATGATATTTGTACACATAGATCATAGTGCAATTTGATTGCTAAGAAATAAACCAATGGTAAGCCCTCGCATCATATGATGGCTCATGATCTTACAAGAGTTCGATCTTATGATGATCGATCGTAAAGGCACCAAGAATGTTGTTGCTGATCACTTATCTTGGTTACGATGGGACAACAAAGAGGACAAATATCCAATTTTTGATTGCTTCCTTGATGAACTCCTCTTTGCAGGTGTAATAAACAATCGATTAACCATAGATACAAATTGGCACAGTAGCATTCTTACCTATCTTCTCACACAAGAAACACCACAAAGGGCTAGACGTTAAAAAGAAACAATAGTTTCTTCACTGAGCCAAATATTTCATGGAAATCAATAAACACTTGTATAAGGTATGTTTTGATGGCTTGGTCCAATGGTGTGTTCCTGATGTAGATCAATTGTGAGTTCTCCAAGACACTCATGAGGGCCCTTGTGGGGGTCATTACATTAGGAGACGAGTAGCCATTAAAATCTTGCTTGTAGGATATTATTGGCCTACATTGTTCTAGGACACTCATCATTTCATCTAATCTTGTGAGCATTTCCAATGCGATGGGAGAATGACTGCTAGAATGGAGTGTCCACAACAATGGATTCAACCCTTAGAACCCTTCAACATATGGGGTATTGATTTTATAGGGCCTATTACACTGATGTCCAATGGAAAAGCATACATTGTTGTTGTTGTTGACTATTTTACAAAGTGGGAAGAAGTAGCCACTATTACTAACTGTACATCATCTACCGTTGCATGATTTGTTTAACAATAAATTGTAAATAGGTTTGGCATGCCTCGTGCACTTATTTTTGACAATGGTACACATTTTACAGGTGTGACTTTTCGAAAGTTGATGCGATGCTTAGGAGTTGAGCATAAACTAATAACACCATATCACCCTCAAGCGAATGGTCAAGCCAAAGTCACCAATAGGGAAATTACAAGAAGCTTGATGAGAACCATTAGCAAGTATAGACAAGACTAGAGCACCAAACTGAATGATGCTCTTTGGGCATACTGCTCCACATGAAAATTCCCTAGAGGCTATTCTCCCTATGAGTTAGTGTACGGTAAACTTCCAATACTTCCTAACCAAGTTGAGCTCCGTACACTATCTATAGCATGTGACCTCAACGTTGACCTTAGTCTAGCATAGAAAGAATGATTAATGAACCTTACCTAGATGAAAACTAATTAGCCACCCTATCATCCAACGAATTGCACAAGACCTTCAACAAGAAATGTCATGACCTAAGAATTAGGAAAGTTATATATCAACCAAGAGATAAGGTTCTCTATTGGAATCCTGCACATGTGCCTCAACGAACTAAATTTCAAACACGGTGGGAAGGAACTTACATCATTCATGAAATTTTTCCTTTAGGGGCCATGATAATCTATAAAACTGAAAGCCTGGATAGGAAATTATTAGTCAACATCTAGCAAACCAAACCTTTCCATGAGCCTAAAATGACCAGTAATAACACTACCTCTATTAATGGACAACCTTGCTCATTATTTCAGATCTCCTCCTTCAAACTCAATCGTGGGAAAGATGGCCACTAATGCTAACCATTCTAAGCCCTTAGTTCCTTTGTCTTTTTTGTTTTACACATTCTTCATTTGTACTTGTTTTTGTTTTACACCATCATTAACATTTTTACTATTTCTTTCTCTATTACATTTTGTTTGAATTACTCTCACTCATCATATAATAAGTAATCATGATGGTGGATTGTATTATAATGGTATTGATTGCTAATGTTTGGTTTTTACCTTTGACTTTTAATGTTGATAATAAGATATGGTTTCTTTTGATAAAATAGGCAATGAGTCCACGTCACCCATTCATCCATACAACTCTATAGTCTCCCTTTGTTTTGAAAATGTACTATCTCTTTTTATAAACAACTTATTAATGAATTGGTGGCTTGGTACTCTTCAAACCAAGGAAAGATTCAAATGGATTAAAAAGGGTGTGACTTCAAGGGGATTCAACACATTTGTGCTAGCTATTCTCTTGGGTACTTGAATGTTTTTCATAGGTTTCCTGGCATTCTACTATTGACCAAATATCAAGAAGTTAACTAAATCAATTATGTCTTTGCATGGTGTGGTTCTCACTTAAAAAAAAAACTTTTGGGAATTTAAACCACAACCCTTAGACATAATAAAGAAACATGGGCTATAAGCACTAGTTATGGAACTAGAAAGACATGATACCCATGCCTGAAGGTTCCCTCTAACTAAGGCCCTTTCTCACTTCCTGCTTCTCTATCTTTCTCTTGTTGGGATGGTAGTTGCTCTGTGAAAGCATTCTTGTTACTTCAGGAGGATGGGTTGGTCAAGTGTATTGATGTGAGGTCATTGGATCTGGTTAGTTTGAATTTGGATCTGGACAGAATTTTAGTAAGTCTCGTTAACCACACAATACACAAGGGACTTTACACAGCCTTGCTTTTAGGATCCTATTCCATTCTCTCTTTTCTTTTCTTTCCATATTTCTTCCCATATTCCACCTCATTGCTCATTTTATTATTAGTCTATATCTTGGTTGACGCATTGTTATTCTTTGGTAAACTCTTGTGGGTAAGTCCTTAACCATTGTTTCCATATGTCATTCCTAGAGCCTACGGACTCTTTGGTTTGTGAGTTTGTCAAGGCATAACGGGCATGAGCCTGCTTTGGGGAGAACTCATTGGCATTCCTTTTTGGTGTAATTGTTATGTCCTTTTCCTTAAACATTTCCTGCAATCAACTATTTCTCGTTTCACCCATCCATGACATCCATTTTTATTTTTGTTTTATTGGCTTCACCATTGTTATTTCTCTCATCTTTCTTATTCTTTTGTTTTCCACCTATTGCTACCAGAGGTTCACTCTTAGTTGTGGGGGCCTATTACAAATTTTTCCATTTCATTATGTATCTCACCCATACACCTTGGGTAGTTATCAATTACAAACCTCTAACCTAGTATTTGCCATACCCATAACCTAGCCAAGGTGCTTCATATTGAGGAAAGGTATCAATTACATTATATCTTATTTATCCTTGCTAATTTGTGACTATGTTGTGTGTGTAGATGGTGATCACATGAACAATGGATTAGGATAGGAGGGAGCACTCAGGATGGACTGGAGCTGGAGTGTTTATGCAAGGAATAGGCTTGATCATGTGGTTGTGGATGAAAAATGGTGTGCAAATTTTTGACATTGATAACAACACACCTCATTCTCTTTTTTTTTTCCTTTCTCTTTAGGTTGGCAAATAAGGGTCTAGATGTCATCTATGTAGAGTGTTCACCACGATGGTTATGAACACCAATGTTGTAAAATGTTTGTTGATCCATTCACCAGGCACTTTGAGTTTGTCATTCTATGTCATCATCAGTTTTCATTCAATAATCCCATACCTTTCTAATATTTTGTAAGGAACTCAAGGATGAGTTTTCATTCAGTTGTGGGGGTATGATGAGTCACGATATCGGATCCTTGATATTGGACCCTCGATATTGGATACGCGATATAAGAGTTGCCAAAGCGATATTAGAAATGTGATACTAGAAGTTGCCTTGTCACCTATAAATAAGAGATAGGGGCACTTGGTTTCACAGTTAGTTTCTTAGTCCCTTAGCCAAACTCTTGCAGTTTTTCCTTTCTAGAGTTAGAATTATTTCTGAGTGCCTGCAATAGGAGTCATAAAGTGAATGGATCTTTATTTGAACATTGTGTACCTGAGCACACCTTATGTCTAGAAATAAAGATGAGCTTTGTGATAAACCTTGAAACATTCAGAATAGCTTATTTATTGCATTTAATGTTATTTACAGTTATTTAATGCTTTCATTAGTTAATTGATGTTTTTCTATAGAATTATTAATTTTCAAGAAGTAAGCACACTCAGCATGACCACTTCAAGCATATGTGGAACACTTGGTAACCCAGTAACAACTAGCGTTTGGTAATCCCAATAGTGTTACACTGGTTTAGGATGTGTCCGAAGAGTGGGAATGGATGCTGGTGTTAGGACTAGTTAGAGAATAGTTAATTAGTTAAATCAAATTAGTTATCAAGTTATTTCATCTCTCTATTTTAAGCACTAAGCACATAAAACATAAAATAATAAAAATCATATACCTCAAGTTTACTTAACCATATAACTGTGTCTTACAAGCAAGCTTGGGAAGACAACGATTGCATAACTCATCCTTGTTCTGTGTAAGTGCGCAAGCACTTAATCCTTGGATTTCAACTGGATCATGTATGAACACTCGTATTTGTATGGTTGGGTGTAGGGGTACCTTGTCGCTCATCACCAGTTGATGTGCCTACTATTTCAAGAAATCCAAATCTTGCTAATATTTGGGCATAATAGGAACTCCTTCTTCCCTCATTATTTCTTTCATGGCACTGTAATAAAGAGATGGATAGATGGATAATACTAGTAGCAAGTGATGAGTCATGAATTTGCTGGCTGTGATATCGCAGCCATGATATCATAGCCATGATATCGCGGCCTACCTTAATTTCTATAAATAAGAGGTAGCTTTCCTTGTTCTAGGACTTAGTTAGTTCCTTACCCAAACTCTCATAGTTTTTCCTTCTTAGAGTTAGAATTATTTCTCAGTGCATGCCCATAGTGTGGTGATTGTAATTGTATGACATCATTATTCGAGTGTGACGTACTTGAACACGCACATGACTGGAAATAAAGATCAAGATTACTTCATCGTTGCAGCATCCACTTAGCTTAATTAATTAATTAATTGTTATTGTTATTTTTATTTATCGCTTTCCTAGTTAATATCTCTTCTCACCCTAAACTCTTGTTATACACGGAATGAGTATGACTTGATCATGAGCATTTAAGTGTGACTACTTGGTAACTTAATAGCGTACCTAGGATCTATGCTTGGTAATCCCAGTGGTAGTCATGCACGAGGTCCAAGATGTGTACCGATGATTAAGGAATGGATGCTCATTGCACTTTGGCTAGTTAGATTCTCTCTCACCCTCTCTCTCTTAGCTTAGTTAATATTATTTCCCATTATATCCTGGAGTAGCATTAGTATAGGAACACATCATACACCTCACTCTAGAATAAACCATACGTAAAATGTTAATACTAGTCTAGGTGGGAAGACAGTGAACTGTGACCTAAGAATAACTATCTAGATACCACAAGCCCGTCTATGGAGTTTGACCGGATCATGCGTGAAACACTCGTATTCCTATGGTTGAGTGTAGGGGTACCTCACCATTCATCATTGGCGCCGTTTCTGGAGATGGTGCTAGTTATCTAGGTTAGTTATATCATACAAGATCACTGTATAGGAATTAACGATATATCTTTTAGGAAGAAAATAATTATAAAAGTCACATATAAATTCACACACAATTTCACAACCATGCCTCTCCTACAAGACTACGATAATGCCACATCTAGTGAGGCCATTCATTGGAGAACCAACAAATTATCTGACAATGAAGATTGGAGTACGCAATCTGAAGTGGGGGTTTCTTATAAACATAAATGAAGGCAACATCATCCCAACAAATGAAAGCATAACTTACCTGATGATGATGAACTCCTACTGGCCACTACAAGCCTAATGCAAATACAAGAGGCTATTCAAATCTCCCGTAGGCATCGTAAAGAGAGCCGTCTACCCAGGATCGATTTAAACAACTTTCCCAATTTCTCAGGAGGTTATGACTTAGATCCGCAAAAACATTTACAAGCCTTCTACGATGCCTGCACATGGAACAACATTGATAACGGTTGGAAAAAACTGAAGCTCTTTCCTATGACACTCATTGGCCAAGCAAAAGTATGGTATAGATCATTAAAACCAAATTCAATACGATGTTGGACAACAATGGTAGAACTTTTTAATGAAAGATATCAAACCTACGCAAGAGTGTCGGCCTTGAGGAACCAAATCCAAGAGTGGAAACAAGCACAACATGAACCCTTTGACATGGCCTTAGAAAGATATTACGCACTGTTAAACAGCTGTCCAGGCCATGAGTTCTCTAAGGAAAGGCTAATATACCATATCATTGATGGACTTTGTGATGCAACAAGAAAAACCCTAGGGATGTATGCCCAAGGTCAACTATATGAACTACAAACCCATCAATTCCAATAGCTTATTAAGCGGGTAGCAAAAGAATAAGGAGAAATGGCTAGATGAGAGAGTGTTGAAAAACATCAACGGGATCAAAATCTCAACTTAACAAAGGTCCATAATCATCAAAAGGAAAATCAACCTATCTCAAGGAGGAAAAACCATCTTTGCCAATACAAAAATCACTAGAAGAAGTCGAGGCAAAGATCAATAAGATGTTGGAATGGACACATAAAAAGTGTGGAGAATTTATTGATATTATTGGAGATAGAGTTTTGACAACCTGGGAAGTAGGACAAAATATCATTAGACATTTGGAAAGAAGGGATGAGGAAAATAAGAGCTCAACTGCCAATCATACATATGAATGTAACATTTTCCTATATGATCACCCTAAGGGCCAATGCCTAATCTTGTTACATTTATATGAGCATTGGGAAATCATGTTACAACTAGAGTTTGTATAGAGATACTGTGTTCAATCACAGTGGAAACAATCCTAGTCGTTGGGGAAGCCACCCCTAAACTAGAGATACCCTTTGTATCATCCAAATTTAAATGCTTATCTAGTTCAACATCCTATTTCCCCAACTAGATCAGCATACTCTATCTCACCACATTATTATTCTCCTCAATACTATCAACCCATGCCTTCAACACAACCACCACCTTGTGTACCCTACACTTATCCTCAATTTCAACATTCTCATCCTTTCCCTCCTTCTGCATCACCACCAACTATTCCTAAGGTGTCTGCACCATAGCAACAACCCCTGAATGTTACTTGTGCTACTATTGCCAATAGTAGTGAAAGACCTCAACAACATCAAAGGTGTCCCTTCTTTAGAAATGACCCTAGGAAGGGACAACCCAATTCCAAGGCCACTGCATCCTCCAACTCAGCACAAGTCCAACACTATGGTGCATCCTTCTCTTCGAAGCCAACGGCTCGTGTTACTTCATCAGGGCCACCAATTAACACTCCAACAACCATACGGCCCAATGAATACAACCATGGAGGATGACATCTTGATCTTTGCATACCATCTAAAGGTTCCAATTATCATAGTGGGTCAACCCGTTATCTAGAGACTACATCTTATAAATTGCCCCACTATGCTTACTATAATTAGGTGTGTGAACCCCAATGGGGTAAGTATGACCATGTCCCAATGTTTACAACATGCAAGGATCCTCATATTTCATTTATTAGTGCTTGCCATGCTCAACCGTTTAGTTATGGGGGATATCCCTCATTCTAATAACAAGAAGGATTAATAAATATTTTTCATTTTATTTAATTTTACAATTTTTGTTTTCTAGTTTTCAATTTTCAATTTCTTGTTTTATCTTTTTATCTTTTTGTCTTTTTATCTTTTAATCTTTTTATAAGTAATATCATCTATGAATAAAACACTCATGTGGCTTGTTGGTTGAGGTGTGTTCTATGTTATCGAGTCTCGTGTGATCAATTATGTGGACAGTGAGCTCATTACACCCACTCATCCATTCTAAAAATAAGAGGTTTTGATTGAGGGTACAATGATATTCTTGACATTTTTAAAAGCTTAAAATTAATTTTGTGTTCATTGTACCCAGAATGAAGAAGGATGGACCAAGAGGGAATGATTAGGGTGTGACATCAAGGGGACTTGTGGATTCTCTTTGGTGACATCTATGAGAGTTATCATGCAACGTGGTTGTACTAAGATCCTTGTAGATATAATGCAAAATGGGAGTAAGAGTAGTCAAAAGGCACTTAAAAATCCAATGCTGTTCTAGGGGGTCCCATTGGAAAAACATGCACCCATGCCTGAAGGTTGGCAGCTTCTCTGGGTTCAGCAATTCAAAAAAAAAAAAAAAAAAAAAAAAAAAAAAAAAGAAGAAAAAAAAAAAAAAAAAAAAAAAAAAAAAAAAAGAAGAAAGAGAAAAGAAAATGGAAAGAAAAGTGCCACAAAACAAAAATCACTTCTCCCTTGAACAAAATGCCAAGTGATCGTACGCCTGGTTTCTCTGGTACTCTCATAGTTGCTCAGCATGGGATAAAACAATGTGATGTCACTGATTAGAGGAATGGACTTGGTCCTGATCTTAGAACGATGGGTTAATGACACATTAATCATGCTTTACACGTAGGATTCATTGTGCCCTGGGTCAGTTACCTCATATCTAAATCTCTACAATCCCTTCTATAACCCTTCTCATCTCATTGTCCATGTAATTGTAGCTCGTGTCTTGTATAGTGTAGAATTCTTACCTCATCCTGGTGATATTTACATGTGTGTGTTTTGTGGAACCAGTGTGGATTACATTTAACCCTTTGAGTGCCCATGAACACTTTTAAGTGTGGTTACGCAAGGGCATTAAAGGTTGGAACCTGCTTTGGGGAGGATCCACTGCGTAATTTTTGTAATTTGCACTCATGATCCATCTTCCACATACCATTTATTACCCTTAGCATATTTCCAATGATTTTCTTTCCCTTATTACTATCTCTCTGATTCAACATTCCTATGAACCATCACATAGTCTTTTTCTCTACCATTTGAGGTTCTTATTGATAAATTCCACACCATCATAATTTTCATGCTTTTTGAACTAGTTGAATTACCTGGAACCCTTTAACAATCATCTAGATGTCCTTAGTTTACATCATTTAATTTCAAAAAAATATATTAAAAATTCAGTACATTCTCTAAGTGCCCTAACTTCGATGAAAATATATATACGTGACCCCCCCGAAACCCTTACAATCATTTTCCACTATTCACGTGGGGGAGTTTTTTGAATTTTTCTCTACAACTTGTGATTGTGAGACCCTTGCTTTTATACCTATATCTTGCTTGCTGGTACTCCAATTTTCATTCCATTTGAACCTACTTGAACCTGAAGTGTTCAACTTAGTTGTGGGGGAGGGGCATACACCAAATAACACATAAATTTTTAGAAATTGTTTAAAATTCATCATCGCTCGAAGGACATCTTTAAGGGTAATTAGTTGTAAAATTAACAATAGAATGTGTCAAAAAAAATTTCATCCCCTTAGCTATACCAGAAAATTAAATTTGGAAACCACCTAAGCAAAGAGGACTCAACATTATAATCTTTCGGGAACATGTTCTTCCAATAATTAACATCACATGGAAATAAAGTAAATCTATTAAGGTAAGCAGTAAGGTATAACCTAACTTTGGTAACAACCTTACTAACGATTGGCCCCGTGTAATTGTAGATGGCCTCGAAATATGGACAACAAGAAGGTCTTGCTCAAGGTGCGATCAAAAGACCTAGGAGAGGTGAAGGAAAAGTTCCTACCGAACAACATGCAAAGCAGGAGGAACAATCATCTAGTATCCACCAAGAAGACCCTGCTACTGTACAATCAAGGTAGGTGGAAGGAGGAGTTGCTGCAACGTCTGAATAGGGACGATATCTCACATTGCCCCAGGATTTTGTTTAGACCATCCATGAAAGGTCCATATTCACTGTAGTGATCATGGAATTAAATTTTGGACCTTTCATAGAATTTTCTCCAGAGGCTGTTAGGGATCACCTCAAAGGGTCCCCATTATGGCCTACCCTCTCTGAAAGTGGTGCCTGGTACTTAGGGGAAACGTACCAATTTTGGCACAATAAAGAAGAAGGCACCATAGTTAACAATTGTGGTGTGATTGTTAATTTCTCTATTCAAGCCATTTTGGAAGTATTAAACCTTCCGAATATAGGGCCAAAGGTTTCTTAGAACCAATTGGACACTTTTAGACTTGAGAAACTTAATAAACTATTGATAGAGAATAAAAGGATGGCGAAAGAAAAAGAGAAGGCTGACTGGGATGCCTCTATGGCACAAGCACAAACTTACATGCACGCCAAGGCACTCAAGGCCTTACAAGAGGAGAAACTCTAGGCCATACTTCAACGCCATCAAATCCTAAGATTTGGAGCGCAAGAAAAGGGAAAGACACCCATGGAGGAGCCACCGCCACCAGGAACTACATGAGTTTCATCCAATTTTGTAATCATAGGATTTTATTTTATGTTATGTCTCAATTCTGTTCTAACTCCACACTGCAGCATGAATCCATTCTAGTCAGTCAATAATTCCATACCTATCCGCTGTGTAATTGGTGGAGCTTGTTCTCACTTTAACTCGAAGACGAGTTTTCATTCAGTCATGGGGGTATGATGAGTTATGAATTTGCTAGCTGTGATATCGCAGTTGTGATATCACAACCATGATATCGTAGCTAATTTTATCTAGGTAAGCTTGATGAGGAGGGTAAAGCAAGACTTTCAAGAGCATTTTTTAATGCTACTAGACTTATGTATGTTGACTTGAAAACCTTCAATGGTGTAGATGGTACCAATGCTTTTGCAAGTTGGCTGAAGGAACTTGAGAAGAATTTTGAGTTGGAAGAGGTATGAAATAACTTGAGGATATCTATTTCAAAATCTAGATTAGAAGATATGAATTTTGATTAGTGGAAAAAGGAGTCCCAAGGTTAGGAAAGATAAAATGATCAACCCATTAGAGATTGGCCTTTGATGAAATATAGGTGAAAAAGAAAATTTGAATAGTCTCATTGGAGATAAGAAACTATTATAAATTTGAAATTTCTAAGGCAAAGTGACATAGATGTCAAAGAATTATACATTAAATTTTGTGATCTAATCCATCAAGCTAAGGTAAAATAGGAGAAATATGAATAGGATTCAAAATTTTTAGGTCTCAAAATGACATATTAGTAGGAGTTATATTTTTGTGAGCCACAAACTCTTGATGAGGCTTATGATTTGGTACTTAAGGTTAAAAAAATTAAGTGGATTTGGAAACATGAATAAACAAAACTTTAAGGAGAAGGAGAAGGGATCCTAATTTGAGGAGGGATGCAGGTTAAAATCTGAGGACAAGATGATAGCCAAGGTAAAAGGATAGAAAGGTTATGAGAAGGACAAAGCCAAGAAAGACCAAGGTAAGGATAGAAAGGGTCAATGGAGTAGCTCATCCTAGATTTAATGTTTTAATTGTGGAGAATGGGGACACAAGCAATGGAAATGTCCACTTCACAAAAAAGCCAAGGGAAAAGATGTATAAATCATCTAGTTGAAGAAGATATTAAGATAATGTATTTAGAGAGGTAATCCTAATTCTTTAGAAATTTAGGAAGTTTTTAAATTAAATTCTTGTGTATTCATGGGGAATGTGAATAGAGAGACCACCCTACTAGAAAATTTTTATTTTGGATTAAGGCTAGATGTTTTCTTAGTGAGGAATGTATTCATGTTTTGATTGATGAAGGAGCCCAAGAAAATGTTATTTCTTCTAAGGAAATTTCTAGATTGGGTTTGGTAACTAATCCTCATCCTAGACCTTATAAAGTGCATTGGTTAGTTAGATATTTTCTCCAAAAGGTGAGGGAACAATGTATGAGATTGAAAATTGGAGGGTTTTATGATATTGTGAATTGTGATGTACTTTCAATACATTGTACTAATGTAATTCTTCTTAGATATTGGAATTTTAACAATGGTGCTTAGTTTGATGGAGTAAGAAATGTGTGGAGTGTAGCTAGATCTAATGGAATTCATGAGTTGATTCCCATAAAAAATGAATAACTAAAATAACAAAGTCCACTTAATTCTTCCTTCATCCTTTTAGGCGAGAGGGAATATATTAAGGAACATGATGAAATAAGTTTTGATTTTGTTATTGTAATAAGAGTTGCTACTAACGTTGATGATGCGCAGGTGAAACTTCTTATATGTGCTCTAGGCTTGAAGGAGAAATTTCACAAGGTGTTGAAAGGGGAATCAGATGGATTACAATCAATGAAAAATTTACAACATTAGATTGATTTTATTTCTAGTCCTACCATTGCAAATGAGAGGGCTTATTGGGTGATACCAAATCAAAGGGCTAAATTACAAAGGCAAGCAGAGGAGTTACTTGCACATGTTTTCATGAGAATATCCATTTTACCTTGCGTAGTTCCATTGGTGCTAAAACTAAAGAAGAATAATGATGAATGGAGGATGTACATTGATTCCAGGATAGTGAACATGATAATACCTAGTTACAAGTTTTCTATTCCAAGGATGGATGATATCCTTAATGTTCATATTAATGTAGAGATTTTTAGAAAAATTGATTTGAATAGTGGTTACCGTAAAATTAGAAGTAGGCATGTTGATGAATGGAAGATATCTTTCAAGACACTAGATGGATTGTTTGAGTGGTTGGTGATGTCATTTTGGCTCAAGAATGCACCTATGACATTCAAGAGGTTGATGCATGATGAAATGAAAGACTTGATTGGTAAGTGTTGTATTATCTTTTTTGACAATATTTTGGTGTATAGCTCTAATGAGGAAGAGCACTTGGATCCCTTGTAGATGGTGTGTCTTAAATTAGATAAGGCACATTTTGTAATCAATGTGATGAAAAGTTATTTATTTAAGAGGAAAATCACATATTTGGGGCATGTGATTTCTAAAAACTAGATTTGGATGAAAGCTACCAAGGTGAAGGCTATTAGGAATTGGCCAACTTCTAAGAATGTTGGGGAGGAAAGAGCATTTCTTAATTTAGTAGGTTTTAATAAGTGGTTTATAAGAAATTTTAGTGGTATTTGGTTACCTATGTTTGCTTTGTTGAAGAAAAATAAAGATTTTAGGTGGGATAGTAAAACCCAAGGGAGCTTTGGCTTGTTGAAAGAAAAAAAGTACTAGTGAATTGGTACTTGCCTTTCAAAATTTTTAGAAGCTTTTTTATGTGGATGTGGATGCAAGTGAACTTGCCATTGGTGGGGTACTTTCACAAAAAAGGTAGATCTATTGCTTTCTTTTCAAAAAAGTTAATGAGTCAAGGCAAGAATATAGTATATATGATAAGGATTTTTATGTCATTCTTCAAGAAATCAAGCATTGGAGGCTTTACTTATTGCCTAAGGAATTTACTTTTATGTTAAAGCACAATGTTGGAAAAGCCAATAGGGACTCCTCTACTCACAAAAGGGAGATGTGTTTTTGTGATATTGAGGAGGAGGCACCACTTGATCAATTGGTGCAGAGGAAAACCTTACTAAAAAAAATATATCATAGAAATATTAGCCAAGGTAGATAGGATGTTGGGCTCCTTGGATGAGAAATTTTAAATATCTTTGAAAATTGCAGAGGAGTGAGGAGACCAAGGGAGTAGTGCTAAAGAAAGAAGGAAGAAAAAGAATGTAGAATAGGGATATTATAAGAATAAGGGTAAAGCTACAATAGTAGAGAAGGTTGTAGATTTAGAAATAGATGATGATGGTTGTGACATTTGCCAATATAAACATCCTAAGGGATGTTGTCTAGTGGTGTCATATCTGCAAGAATCTAGGGTGTATGCTTTAAATCCTAGATTGAAGAAATGGTAAGCACCCAGGCAGTTACTTTATTTAAAATGCAAATATAGGCAGTAGTTCCACCAAGAAATTTATTATTTGAATGGAGTGCCTCCTCAACCTCAAGAGTAGTATCAGTAGTGGCAACACCCATAGTTGTGAGGAATGCAACCACCATAGAAGTAGTATCCTTACAAAAAACTTGATCCCTATGGATATGATGTCTAGTAGCTTGTATCCCTATGTGACTCCTCTAGTCATGCCTCCTTCCTTTACCACTAATACCCTCTAGAATACTACATAGCATCTTTTCCAAGGGGGGAATCTCTTTTTTCTTTTCATCCTTTTTAGCACCCATCAACTCTTGCACCATAACCAACTACATCTTTACCACTAGCTTTACCCATGCAGGGTGAAATTCCCACATATCCATAGCAAAGAAATGTTGCGAGGATAGTGAACCTATAGTTGGATATCCATTTGGGTGGTTATGAATAAAAGCCTCATAAAATGCCATTCTTTAGAACTAGTAGCTCCACAAAACCCTCACAAAAAACTATGGCTATCAACCCTACTATTCTTACCTCTAAAAATTCTACCAAGCTATCTTCAAACCAAATACCTTCCCAAATCCAGACTATCATGTTGATCCATGTGATTACAGATTAGATAAAGGAAAGCCACCTTTCCATGAAATGATATGATCTTGGGAGTTCCCTCATCTACTAACAGAACATAAGAAATGAACCATGTAAGACTCTCCTAAATTTATTTTCCAAAGTTAGCTTGATTTTCCAAGAAATATAAAAGGCTTGGAACCTACCTCCTTTGAAAAAGAGAAACATTAGCTCAAATTTGCATATTACTCCATCATTGTTCCTATGGATCTAGTAAAGGATATTTTGACCACTATTTGTGGTGGTCATATCCTATTAATTTCCTTATGATCCATGTGAAAAATTATAAGGGAGTATTTTCTTTAATTATGGGAAGGGCGTGGTTAAGTATGATAGATTCTAGGATGGGGATCTAAGATCTTTCCTTGAAAAATTCCAAGGAAAATGAATTTAATAAAGTTAAGAATAAGAGAGTTCCATGCATCACATACAATGACACATGGTACCATTGCGTGCAAAAATTGTGGACCATCAAAGATACATATATCTAAGCATGCAATCAGTACGTTTAAACAACTATGATTCAAATGTGCTTATATGTAATAGCCAAAAAATAATAAGGTACCAAGTGACTAATAGTAGATGATCAAACTAAATTGACCATGTGCATGAAGTCATCTGAGAGCCTCACCAGTATTTATATTGAAAGCATGGAGAAAAGGAAGCAACTCCATCACCAACTGTCCAACACCAAAAGCAAAATAAATTAGGAAGAGTTGGACATACTTGATAATTTCAAGCAAGAGTCCCTTGAACTAAAGGCTCTACTAACAGACATGGAATATGCTTTTCTCAATAATGATAAGCTAGTGATCATCAATGCCAAACTTGATCCTGAACATAAAAAAGAATATTGAAAGTGGTGAAAAAATGATTAATAGCATTTACTTGATTATATCATGAGACTATAGGAATGGATCCATGAATATGCCAACACTGTATCTATATGAACTCCTCTATTAAGCCAAAAGAGACAACCACAACGACGATTGAACTCCAAGCTCAAGTAGGTCATTAAGGAGGATATTGAACAACTCCTTAGGGATAGGTTCATCCACCTGATTGTAGATAGTGAATGGGTGAGCCCACTCATTATTGTTCCAAAAAAAGAAATAAAATGACAAGTCTACATAGACTTTAAGCCATTGAACATGGTAACATACAAGGACCACTTTCTGTTGCCATTTGTGGACCAAGTCTTTGACACCATTGTAGGCCATTGCAACTACAACTTCTTGGATGATTATAGTGAATACAACCAAACCTAGATAGCATCTAAGGACCAGGACAAAACTACATTCACAAGTTCTTGGAGAACGTTTGCATATAAAAAGATGTCCTTTAACTTGTGCAATGCTCCTATAAAATTCCAACGGTTGGTCCTTAGTATCTTTCAATAATAAATTGGTAGTGGAGTAGAAGTCTTCATGGATGACAACTCTACCTATAAAGCTTCATTAAGTAAGCCTTGGATCATCTTGAGTAAGTACTTCAAAGATGTGTGGAGAACAACTTGAATCTCAATTGGAAAAAGAGCTACTTGATGACCCAAGAAGGCATTGTCTTGGGGCATAGAATTTGTAGCAAAGGGATCAAAGTGGACTCAAAAAAAGTATAGGTCATCCATGAAATCAGTAGAAAACTAGAAATAATAAAAGATGTAAGGTCATTCCTTGGTCACATTGGTTATTATAAGTGCTTCATCGAGAACCTCTTAAAAATTTCTAAATTATTGGTGGAACTAACTAAGAAGAACACACCTTTCACCTAGACTAGGAAATGCAAGCATGCATCCCAATAATTAAAATAGAAGCTTGTAGAAACTATAATTCTACATGCACCTAACTAGTCCAAGAAATTCTACATCATGAATGATGCATCAAATTATGCTTTAAGTGCTATGCTTACATAATTGGACAATAAAAAATGTTCATACTACATCCATTATGTAAGACAAAGCATTTTGGATGCACAATTGAACTACACCACCATTGAAAAGAAGCTCATGGTAGTGGTGTATGCCTTAGAAAAATTTAGGTACTATGTGCTTGGATATTAATTTTTTGTATGCATAGAACATAGTGTTATCTAGTTCATCATGAATAAACTAATAGTGAGCCCTTGTGTCATATGGTGATTGGTAATTCTTTAAAAGTTTGACCTTACTGTGGTGGATAGAAAGAGGACTCAGAATATGATCATTGATCACTTGTTTACTTACGATGGGATAACAAGGAGGATGAAGGACTATTAGCTAATTAATATTTAGATGAACTTCTCTTTATTGGAGCTATTGAAGTTCAAGATCCCAAAGATTCCAATTGGTATGATCACATCCTCTCCTACCTACTCACTTAGGAGATGCCACAAGAATGGGACAACAAGAAGAGACAACAATTTCTTTACTAGGCCAAACACTACATGGAAACCAAGGGTAACCTCTACAAGAGTTACATTAATAACTTGGTATAATGGTGTGTATTTGATGTTAATCAAATTTGAGTCCTCTAGGATGCTCATGAAGGCCCTTGTTAGGGCCATTATGTTGGGAGAAGGATGACCATTAAAATCCTCATGTTAGGATATTACTAGCCAATGATCTTATGGGATGCCTATTACTTCTTTCATTTGTGTGATAGATGCTAAAGAGATGGAGGCATCATTACATGAATGGAAGGGCCCCAATAGTAGATTCAATCACTAAAGCCTTTTGATCTTTGGAGCATTGATTTCATGGGGCCCATTAACCCCATGTCTAATGGAAAGACATACATTGTCATTGCAGTTGACTACTGCACAAAGTGGGCTAAAGCTACCACTGTCACTAAATGTCCATCCTGTATGATGGCATAATTTGTATAAAAAAATGTGGTAAATAGGTTTGGTATGCCAAGGGTACTAATTTCTGATAATGAAACACATTTTACATGTACAACTTTTCAAAAACTTATGCAATGCTTGGGGGTAGAATATAAACTCATAACTCCATAGCACCCCAAGCTAATAGTCAAGTAGAGGTTACTAATAGGGAAATAACATAGATACTAGCTTGAATATTTTGTAAATACAGAAAAGATTAGAGCAAAAAACTTAATGATCCTATATGGGCTTATTGGTTAATATGTAAACTTCCTATTAGTTGTTCTCCTTATGAGTTAGTGTATAGGAAACTTTCAACTCTTCTAATCCATGTAGGGCTTCATAAAATTTCAATGGCTTTTGAAATTGATCTTGATTTGAGTCTAGCCCAAAGAGGAAGATTAATGAACTTAAACATGGTAGATGAAAATTGATTAGTAGCTCTTTCCTTGAATGAAGTGCACAAGGCACATGCTAAACAATGTTATGACTTAAAGATAAGGAAAGTTAAATTCCAATCAAGAGATAAAATTCTTTACTAGAATTTCATACACATACCCCAATGTATAAAAATTCAAAAGGTATGAATAGGATCTTATATTATCCATACAACATTCCACCTGGGGCCATGATGATTTACCATCATTCTAGCCCAGACAAAGATTTTCTAGTCAACATTCAACAATTAAAACCTTTCTTGGAGTCAAGGATAACTAGTGGAAAGAACACCTCAATTGATGACCAAGCATATTGTATCTTTCAAATATTCCCCTTCCAACTCAATTATGGGAGAGATGGTCATCCATGCTAAGATTTTTTGATAGCTTAGTTTTTCTAGTTTTTTGTCTTACAATGTTCTTTATGAATTTTTTGTTTTCTTGATTATTTTGTAACTTATTTTATATTTTTTTCTTGTTTAATTTTCCTTACATATGTTTTCTTCTTTAGTGTCCATTAGAACTCTACCACTTAATATGGCTACTAATTACTAGAAGTTCAATTGAACTATACTTCATGTCTAGATTGATTATTCAATAACTAGATTTTATTTTTGAATTATGACATCAATATATGGATCATTAATTTTCCTATGATATCTAACACTAAGCTCATGACCTTGACCTATTCCACTCAACTCCATGGAGCTTTTTCATCATGGAAGCATGGGGTTCTTTCTTAACTACAACTTATAAATGAATCTGTAACCTTGATACTTAACAGACTTCAAATGAATTAAGTGAAATAGACAAGGGTCTGGCTTCAAGGGGACTTGTTATCTTTTTTACCTAACTACCTTATTGAATTTTATGGGTATACTCATTGATCTCTCATCATTCCTACTATTAATCACTAATAAGAAGAATGTGTTTGCATGGTGTGATTTCCATGAAGAAAATAACACAACGTGAAAATTCAAAGCACATTCCTTAGACATAATAATGAGTTACAAGAACTAATTATGAGAATGGAAAGACATGTTACCCATGTCTGAAGGCACTCCTCTAACTAATATCCTTCCTAACTTCTTGCTTTTCTTTTCTTCTCTATTTGGAATAGTGGTTGATCTTTGGGGATGGTCATAAATTTGGTGAGTCGAATGGTCTAAATGTATGAATGAAAAGTTATTGGAAATGTATGTACTTTGTTTAACTAAGGATGGAATGATATCAAGTCACATTAACCACATATTCCACAAGGAATTCATGTGACTGGGATGCTAGACTTCATTTCCATTCTCTCTATCTCTTCCATTGTTCAACTCTTACCATCCACCATCTCATTGTCTCCTATCACGGTTAATTAATGTGTCTCTTTTGGTATGCCTTAATCCTTTGATGATTTCTCATGTGGATTAGATTTTTAATGGTCCATGATCATTAATCATCCTTGGTGCCTACAGACTCCTGGGTATGAGGACATGAAAGGGCATTAATGACATGAGCATACTATGGGAAGGATCCACTTGCATACTCTTGGGTTTGGTTCTATTAAACTTCTTATCCCTTAGTTATTTTTCATTCAATTCCATCATTTTACATAATACACATCCAGTTATGAAATCCTTGGCATATTTTATTCTCTCCAAAATCTCCTTTTCTTACACAATCTCATATCCTCTTTCATGGTTTTTCATCATTCTAGGATTTTTTGGCTTTCTTTGGACTCTAATTTAATCTTGAAACTCTTTCAAAATAATTTATTTTTATGTGGAAAATTTTTGCAAATATTTACATTGATGCATTATTGTTGATGTAGCTAGATGTGTTGACATAATATAAAAATACTATATATATGCATTGATGCTTACACAATTTTTTAATATTTGCCTTCTGATGCAAAAGAAGTTTTTGCCATTTTTAGAGTCTAGAGACCTTCCAAGTGCCATAACTTTCAATATGCTTATTTGATTAATCTCGTTCTTCGATCCCCTAGCACCAAAGGTGAGCTTTACATCACGGGGGCTACAAACCTTTGGTTTATGATAATTTTTTTTTGGAAATTTTTCAAACTCCCCAAGGTTTAACCATTAAAATAATATTAAAAATTCTACTCACACCAAGTTAAACCTTAGAAAAAACCTTTGGTAGCTAATGAATAAAATAATGGACCTACCATGATCATAAAGAAACCCAAGTGTAGCCTAATAAAATGAGAGATGTATTAAAAAAGAAACTAAAGGTTATATGTTAATTGCTAATCCTTGGTTACGTTTGTGATCATAGATGGCACCAAAGAGGGGAGCACTAGTGGGGGAACCTTTCAAACCAAGGGAGAAGTGGCCATGAGAAGGAAGGAACTAGCAACAACTAAAATAGTCTTAAGAACAAGAAGCCAAAGAAACTCATGTGATGATATCTCTTTGGGAGGATCTTGAAGTAGAATCTATTTGGTAGATTCCCACTGCTAAAACTGGCCAATCTAGGCAATATGAGGTGCTAAGGCCAAGGCCCAACTTGGAGGTCACATTAATAAATGCTACCTTAAAAAGATCTGAGCTAAGAAGGTTTAAAGTTCAATCCTGTAGAAACTCAATTTTGGACCCTTCTTGAAGCTAGAGCCCAAGGAATTCTACACATAATTACAAGGGTCTTCTATGTGGTCCATTCTTTCCTCCAATGGAGAATGGTACATGAGGAAAATATACCTATTTTTGAACAATCGACAAAGATGCATGGTTAAAATCAAAGACATCACCATCTCCTACTTGGTTGAGGCCATCACAAAGGTCCTTAGTTTGCCTAATACTAGGGCAACTTTGGTAGATATATTCACCTAGGTAGATCCTGAAGCTAAGGAAGAGTGGATTTAGCACTACTATGGGGTGGATCATAGGGAGTAAAGGGCACTTAACAAGGTGGAGCACACATAATTTAAAATTGTAGCCTATTACTTAAATTCAATGATGAGGCCTAGCAAGGTCACAACCTTCTTTGATTGTGCATGTGCTACCCTAAGTGGTAAATTCCCTATCAACCTATATTAGCTCATCTATCTAGAGATAGTGAAGCAGTTAAATGAAAATGAGAGAGGAAGGAAGACACTCCTCTTTTTGTGACTCATTCACAAACTTTGCAAAAATGGAGGCATAGCATGCTATGAAAATGACACACTTCACCATGATATTGTTGCATCTCAGCATGAGATGATGAAAGACAAAGTAACTATAAAGTTGCTAGAAGAGGAGTGGCCACCACCACTAGCTATGAGGGAGACCATGCTAGAAGAAAATGTAACTAAATATAGGCTTTAAAAGCTTCATGAGTAGTAGCTATAACAACATCAAAGTTCAACAAGTGTGGAGCCATCTATTTATCATCCAGCATTGAGCCATCTCAATGAGATCATAAGGATAATTAGTTGGCTAGAGAAAAATGCCTTGCCATTCTTAACATACAAGAATGAATCCTAGCACCTAAGAAGTTATGGTATCCATCCTTGGACAAGAATTCCCTAAGATCTTTTGGAATGCTATGACTTTCTTTGTGCACCTAGAGGAAGGCAAGGGGGTGAATGTCCTAGTGATGTAGCACCGTGGATAAGAGATAGCAGTGGAGGAGGTGGAAAATAGGATGTCCATGGTCCTAAACACTTCTATGGTAGTAGTACCAGACATTGCCATCATGGTAGATGTTCAAAAGTCTAGAGGAGCTAGAAGTGATCAGTTGAGTGTAGCCTAGCATGAAGAAGTATTGGAAAGATTGGGGGGAACTAGACAATTGCTTCCAAAGATCTTTGATCTCTTGGATAATATCCTAGTAATCTAGTGAGAGTTTCTAGAGATAAAGGGAAAATTGATCATTACTAATGTCCAACTACATGTTTCCACCACTGAAAATCAATGGTTGGCTACCAAAGTGACAGTGTTTTGGGCTTGTCTCTCTGATCCCACCATTCTCAGCCTAGATTTGAGGCAAGATGAATTTTTTCAATAGCTTCAACAAAGACTTAGAGAGGTTGAGAATGCAAAGGAGGCTATGGTATTTAACACATCATTATTGGAAGCCTTGACATTCAACACCAATAAGGATCTAGCTCAAGTTCATAAAGAAAATATGATCCTCACCAAGGACATTCACTGCTTGCATAATGTTGAGCAACAAAAAGATCTAATGGTTCAATTCATTTGATAGAAAAAGGAGTAGCTAACCAAGGAAAACCTTGATCTAAGAAGATTAGTAGTGGAGAATTAAAATTTCTTAATGAATGAACTTTGAGCACTTCATAAAAAAATTGCCCTTGAGGTAGCCACCTAGAAAAATGAGGCCCTAAAATTTGAACGAGTCAAAAATCATTACAGGGACTAGTTTGGGCTCCTCAAGAAGGTGAAAAAAAGGAGATAGAATTGGCCAAGGAAAAGATAAATAAGGTCATCTAGCAACTCTAGAAAAGGGGTGATGTGTGGCAACCAAAATTTGATGTCTTAAACACATACAAAAAAGCTAAAATCTACCTAAAGAAGTTGTAGACTGAGGAGATGATAGAATATATAGAGCATGCCAACCTTTGATACAAAAACTTGGCTATGTTGATTATAGAGAGGTTAAAAAAATAATTGGGGAAATAAGTGACTAGTTCTTACTCCTTGAACAAGGAAGAATTCAAGCATCACAAGGAGAAAAAACAAAAGTTGAAGACAACTAATATAGAGAGTAAAGTTCTTAAAAGCCAAATTACCAATCAATGATTAGTTGCTTAGAACTTGGCCAAAAGAATAAATGACTACCACAAGATATAGGACCTTATGAAGACATTTGGTATCAAATGTAAATAATTTGTAGCATGATTCTTCAATGCCAAATAGATATTTCCAACAATGCCATGCCCATGGGATATCCTTGTATCAACCCACATTGATGAAGTTTTGTGGACTACATATGATCCATAGAGCAAGGAAGAGAAGATGAAAGTATTGTTGGATGCTTTTAGAGTTCCACTAGTAGTAGTGGTAGGATAGCCTTAGTTGCCTCCATCACCATGAGCATTGGAACCTAACAAAGGACCTTTAGCACTTCAACAACCTCCACTTGCTAGCACTATTTGAATTTTAGCTTTTCTTTGGTAATCTCAGGGAACCTATTAAAATTTTTTGTAAGGGTACCCGATTTTGTTATCATGGATACCAATTTTGTAATCTTGTACAATTTGGAACTCAGAGTCATTTGGTTAGTTGGTTGATCTATTATTTTTATCTAGTAAATTCCATCTTCAATTTTTTACGAAGATGAATTCTACTTTTGTTCATTTGAGGATGAGTGTTCACTTAGTCATGGGGATATGATGAAGCATAGTCAACTAGCTACATCGATGGCCATGCGTTGACGTAACCTCATTGATGTAGCCTTGTTGAAGTATCCCCATTGATGCATGGTCACATGCATCGATGCAAATGTATCAATGTTAATGTAGTCAAGCTTATATAAACGAGTGTACCCATCATATTTATGACATGGTATGTTAGTAGAATAGCAAAGCCCTTGCAGTTTTTTGTTTCTAGAGCTAGAATAATTTTCTCCTTGAGTGCCCATAGTGTGAATGAAAGAGATTATATGGAAATTTATTCAAGTGCTATGTACCTAAACACATTGGTGTAACTAGTAATAAAGTTGAGATTTCATGCATTTATTGTAGCACTTGGATTAGATTAAACCTTTCTTAATTAGCATTTTTCTCTAAAACATATTTTACATTCCATGTTATATTAATTAAAATAATAAATATAATCAATAATGAAAACATAGGTAGGACCACTTCAAGCATGATGTATAATGCTTGGTAATCCCTGTAGTGGCCATTTGGTATGTCTTATAATTGTTACTTGGTAACCCAACAGTGTTAATACAAGTTCAAGATGTGTATAATAAGTGGGTACCAATGCATATGTTAGGATAGTTAGCCCTTAGAGCTATTAGATATTTAAAATAATTAATCATGCATCATTCATTATTTCACCTAGAATTTAGGATAAAAAATGTATAAAAATACAAAAAAAAATATCATATGCCTTAACTCATACTTAACCATACGTACGAGCATACAAAAGTGAGAGTTAGGAGGGCAATGATCATATGACCCTTAGGTTCATAGTCTTTGTCTATAGGAAAACATAGGAACTAAGTTAATGGAATTAAACTAGATCAC
>MNCI01002616.1:333436-351080 GCA_015680685.1 Gnetum montanum | reverse complement strand
GGGGAAGCTATAAACAAGGCTTCAAAGTGCTCCTTAAGGTAAGAGAGAATACTCTCATGATCAGTGATAATAACACTATCCCTAGAGAGAGTATCTAGGGATGGAATGGAAGGAGAGTTGTTAAGATATTTAAAAAATTCCTTACATTGCTCATCTTGAATCTTCAACCAAGTAAGTCTACTTTTGATTAAGGCACTGTGGGCCTTGTGGACTTCCCAATATTGGAAAGTAGAGCGAACTTTAGCAAGTTCTTCATGAATGTGGGTGTTAAAGGGTTCTATGGATAACCTTTCCATAAGATTATGAATAGTTGAACAAATGTTGTTGTACTCTTGTCTAGAACAAGAGGCCACTTCCTTGCCAAACTTCCAAGCAAAGTTCCTCACCCTACTAGTGGTTCACAGCCACCATTGGATCCAACCCACCTAGCCTATGGGCCTAGGTTCGGCGTTCCAAAGATTAGAAAGAAGTTGTTGAGACGAAGGAGATGAGAATAAATTAGAGTGTAGGCGAAAGAGGTGGAGTTTGGTCTTATGAGAAGTACCAAAGATTTGCATGGAAATGATGATGGGATAATGGTCAAATAGCGTAGCATGTTGGTGAACCGTAGTGGTGGAGATTGCCTGCCAAAAGGATAGAGTGGAGAAGTAAAATCGATTTAGCTGACTATATATTCGAGCTTGACCCTGATGAAGGTTACTCAAAGTAAATCTATGGAGAGGTCTGCTAGAGTTATCCTTGACTCCATCAAGGAGATAAAATTATTTTTTAAAGTCAGACCAAGGTTGAAATTCCTGAGGAGGAAGTCGAAAAGGGAGTCCCCCAAGTTTATCATTAGGGAATTCAATCATATTAAAATCTCCGCCAAAAATCCAAGGAACGGAGGGAAGAGAATAGGTTAGTTCCTGCCATAAGTTAGCCCATTCCATGGAGTTATTTGGAGAATAAATAGAGCAAACCCCAAAAGTTCCTTGGAAGGAGGAGAAGATAGCCCAAGAAACTCTTTGGCTTGAATCGGAACCAGAATGGATGAGTTTGTCTTTCCAATGGGCTGAAATGAGAATAGCTACTCCACCATTTCCATACATGTGGGAGGTAGCTATGACTGAGGAGTGGGGAAGAAACCTATGAGCTAAAAAATCTAAGTCAGAAGCTGAAATTTTAATTTCCTGAAGAAGGATGAAATCAAAGGTGGTATTTAGACTAGAGAGAAAATTGCTAGCCCTTTTACCTCAAAGCCTATCTATAAGGCCGCGAACATTCCAAGATACTAGATTCATGAGGAGGTAGAAGATGTGGGTAGGGAAAGAACTTCAGAGGATTTGAGGGTTGATGTGTCGTCTTCCATTTTGTTGGAGAGGACAACAATGGGGTTGTTTGTATTAAATGGAACTATAGAAGAGGATATATGGGAGGGAGATAATGGTGGGTCAGAAAAGGAGGATGGTTTAGCTCTTTTCCTGCCCCCATCATTCTCTCCCTTAGTGGTTGAAATAGAGTCCTTGAAAGATTTAGACTTGGTGACTTTAGCTTGCGAAGTGATCTTTATAGAGGAGCTAGAATGAGAGGCTTGTGTGGTAGAGGATTTAGGTTTGGAGAGGAAACTATAGGTCTTGTGGGGAGTGGCTGCAAATTTAAATGTTTTCGGTAGGACTTGAGTTTCATCTATAGGGGAAGAACAATTTTGTGAAGGCTTGTTTGCATTTTTCTTCCTAGCTAAGGAAGGGCAGGCCGAGATGTGGTGATTAGCTCGATGACAATAGCTACAGGAGTTTGGAAGGTAAAAATAATCAACTTTCTGTGTGAACAATTTTTCTCCAGCCGCTAATGTGAGGGAGGTTTTCTTATGAGAGATGTCTAGTTCTATACAGTAGCGACGAAACTGAATTCCATTAACCTCTACTCCGTGATCAGAGATAATGTGACCTAGGGTATTGACAATGTCTCTCGCAAAGGTGGAAAAAATAAGAGGAAGATTAGGTAACTCCACATAACAAGGGATAGTGTTATAGGCTGGGTCAGTGACATCGAAGTCAAATTTCCATGGATGGACGACCAGGGTGGCATTTCATGCTGTGAAAAAATAGGCTGAAATGGCTTTCTTGACATGAGAAGCATTAGAGTGTTCTACGAGCATAAAGTTTCGGGCATAATATCGGGCATAGGAAACGGTTATGCCATGAGATTGTAGAATAGATTTGATGTACAAATTTGGATTTATTGATCGGGGAATAAAACCCATAATTTGAATAAAAATGAACCGAGATGAAAATTCTTCAGCTACATTATCAAAAAGATCGTTCAGAATAAAAAAATCAATATTAGTGGAGTTGGGGGGACTTCCCTATTGAGAAGAACCAGACGGGCCGTGAGATTCTTCCATGACTGTACTGTAGCAAAGATCTTCTCTGCCAACAGCACAGCCCTACGTAGCACTCTTGGATCGGAAGCACCAGTGAACCTGTTGACGCCAAACCACCACTGAACCCGTAGAAGCCTTCGTCATAGATCTGTCAGGTTAGTTCAGCACAATGAGACCGATTGGCAGCTAGGGAACCTCAGAAATGTAGATTTGGGATTGCAGCAACAAACAACACCTTGCATCAACACAGATCTACAAGCGTAGCCATGCAGATGCAACCCACCAACCTTAGGGCTTCCAGTAACTTGGATGGTTTTATTAGTATTTAGGGCACAGTGAAATCCTAGGGTGGTTTTGCAGACCACGGTGGTTTAGCAGGGCACAACGAAATCCTAGGACGCGGTGGTTTTGGACAACGTAGAACCGGACAGAAGGACGGCGTAGCAACAGTTAGCACGGTCCACACAATAACAGACTTGTGATTCATATGGTTAAGCATAGGGTGTGCTTGTTGCTCATCAAAATACATCAATATTTAGATAATGATAAGAGATGAATTAAAATTCTACCAACCATAAATCATAAGTCTTAACGAGGATTACACTAGCTTTAACCTGTGTCTTTAGTTGTCCAAGTAAAGGTAGGGAAGATCCTTAATTCCAACCTTTGTTACTGAAGAATATTTTACTTACCTAATTTGAAAATATAAATTAAATAAATAAGAAAAATAAATAAAATAAAAAATAAAAGAAAAGCTAAGATAATCCCTGATTTTTATCATCCCTTAGTGCTTAAAGTATGTAGTCACAATTTTGTCATAAGGAAAATGTGGTTAGGTAACATCATTTTGGATGGTAAGGTTTTATCTTACGTCATAACCTCATGAATTTGATAACTTCAAAGAATAAGATATTAATCATATTTTGGGCAAAGGGTATCTACCTAACTTCAACACTTGTTGTAGCATAATTAGTAAAATGGAGCTCTTGAAAATTGTTATCTATAATATCATCTACTTCTAAAGTTGAATATTTGACTTTACTATGAATGATTCGATGTGGATGAGTATGCATTAGCAAATAAGATGGTATGATGAACATATGTACTTTAGTACCAACATCAAGGCACGTGAAGTTTTTGAAATGTAGATCATTCTTTCTTCCTCATGGTTTTGAGCTTTAAAACTCTAGAAGTCATATTTTCTAATTTTTCATTAGATCTTGTACTAACTTCAACATGTACTTTTTATAGATGATCACAAAACATGGGACGTTACCTATCAGTAGCTACTATCTTTGTAAGAATATTGTATGTTTGGATCTTCATACTTATTCTTGAATTCTCTCTTAACTTTTTCTTCCTTATAAATATCATATGCCTTATGAAGACAAGGTTATGATTCTTCATGATGGTTGATTTATGCTAAATAATATGGTTTCTTGCTGGGTTGGTATGAGTATTTCTTTCATTGTTAGTTTGTCAATTGATGTTTCAATTGCTTAATTTTTTGAATAATGGCATATTTCCATTTCTCCAAATTGTAATGATAATTATACCCTTCTTATGACACTGACTCCAGTACTATGACTTATGAAAACTAAAGTTCACTAATCAAAGTTCTATTATAGGAGTTATTGGTCCTCTTAGAATTTTTGATGGATGTTAATCTTACTAGAATCTCTTATAGTTGATGTAACTTCCTAGTCCTCTATTTTTTCTCAAAGTCTAGTCATTGGTATCCATTGAAGTTAATGTACTCCATAGGCATGATTCATCTTAAATGTGATACACTTCTTATAATAGTTCATGGTTTACTAGGATCATGTTCTATAGTTCATATTTGGATCATGGTCAACCCTTGATTCTAATTCATCCTAGGTTGTTGTTTGATTTGATACCAATTATGACATCCCATTCTCAGATGTCATTAAAATCCTCAAATAAACATTACATTTGACATATGTGTGGTGAAAATGATTGAAAAGATTCAAAAGAAATGGAAAATAATTTCATTAATAAGAAAATGTGGAAATGGATAAGTATATCTAGGTCATGCTTTGAGGGTTCCTTGTGGTGAATTCATTTAGCATCTATTCCTTAAAGGAAATTTTAGTACTACCATGATCATTAGGCCTAGACCTAGCTAGAAGGGATAATTAGGTCTTTCCTTGTCCCACTTCACTTGAACCTTGTTACTCATTTTATTTGGTTTTGTAACTCCATGCTAGCATGAGATCTAATTACCAAGTATAAATACCTTAGATCAAATCCTTAAAAGTCACTTCAAGAGGCATGCCCATGATTACAATGTGCCATTTTATTAAGGATCTTATTATAATAATTTCATCCCTTAATTATAGAATGATACCATTCTAGTTTTGGAATAAGACCATTTTGAAATGGAAACGTGACAATATAGGCATGGAATGCTATGCAACTTTAGACTTACTTGCCAAGCATATGGTTTCAGATGATGTTCTATTAAAAATCCTAAAGTCATACAAAAATAGAGTTTTTGAGGTCTTTAATGGAGGTAAATCCCTACATGTCCCTATCAATGAAGAAATTCTATGTTATGTATTTGGGAATAAGAATATCTACTTGTATTTTGCTAACACATGTAATATTCTTAGGTATTTAGGTCTTTCTAAATGAGAAAATGTGTCTAGATTTTAAAGGTATGATTTAGATGACTATTGAAATTCTAAGTAAAATTATTTTTTCAATTATCAAAGTTTTAAATAACTTGATTGACTATTTGAATCATATAATATCAATTGAGTGGAGTCTTTTAAAGAGATTGTACTATGTTCATTCTTGAAGGGTTAAGAGTATTAGGGCATGGTTTGTAGTTCATTATTTTTATAAACCTCTCATAAAAATGATGAAAGGAATATCAACTCAGTTTGGGTTTATATTCTTTTCATAGATATGGAAAAAGACTTTTAAACACAACCATATCTACTATCATTCCTATTAGCATGATGATCCCCATTTTCTTATTTGAGACTAAAGTATGAAATCTACAAAATAAGGATGTTTTATAGTTGAGATCAAGTCTAGTTGTTTTTGCAATAACTATTATCATAGTCATAAATACTAAAAATTTTTAAAGAAGAAGAAATTCCAAGAAGATAATAATGAATGTAGTATAAAAAATAGGAAAGAAAAATATCCTATAAATTTAAGGAGGTCATTATGTTAGAGTAAAGAAGAATAACCCAAAAATCCTACCTCTAGAAATTAAGGTCAAACATGAGAAACAAAGAAAACTAGATAAGTTTTATATTATTTCTCATCATATGTATTCAAATAATATGTAGGAAAAATTTAGAGGTCTTGAAATTCTTGATGATGATGAACTTGAGAAAAGTAAGAATTTGCTGAATTTCATATGCTTGAGGCATGTTATTTGTGCTTGCCTAGATATGTTACGATTGGATATTCATAAGATGCTTACTACTTAGAATTATCTTCCAATAATCAAAATTTCATACAATTATAAATGGAATACCAATAGAGAATTAGAAAAGAACACCTTCAAGATATGAATCAATAATTCATGAAAGTATTAAATATTGGCTGGATCAAGAAAAGAATATATCTTAAAGGATAATGAACTTATAAGGATGTGAGAATTTCTCTATGTTGAATCTATGATTCTTTATGTTTGATGTTAGGTGCTGATATCAGACCCCTATTATTGGACCCCTATTATCGGGTACAAGATATTAGGTCTGATGAGTCCCAATATTAGACCCCCGATATCAGACCCTTGATATCAAGTACGTGATATCATGGTTCCCGTGTGAGCCTATAAATACACAATGGGATGCATGGGAAAGTAATAGGAAGCTAGTATTAGAGTAGGATATTTTTGTCAGTTTTTTCTCTCAACCCTTTGTCCCCAGTGCATGCCCACAGTGTGATGATTGTAATTGTATATAACCTTTATTCAAGTGTGACGTTCTTGGACATGCACATGACCAACAATAAATATTGAGATTACTTCATCATTGCAACATTCACTTAATTTTAATTGTTATTTATTGCTTTTGTAATTAATATTTCTCTACCCTCATCTCCTATCCTTGTTAGTAAACATGCAATGAGTACAACTTAATCACAAGCATTTAAGTGTGACTACTTGGTATCCCAGTAGCATACCTAGGACATGTGCTTGGTAATCCCAGAAGTAGTACACAAGGTCCAAGATGTGTATGGATGATTAAGGGATGGATGCTCATCGCACTTAGGGAAGCTTAGACTCTCTTCACCCTTTTCCTCTTAGGTTAAACAAAGTTATTTTCCATTGCCTCTAGGAGTAGCATAGTGATAGCAAACACATCATACACCTCACTCTAGACTAAACTATACATGAAAAAGCAAATACTAGTCCAGGTGGAAAGACAACAAACTGTGATCAACGAGTAAAATCTAGATGCCACAACTAGTCCATTTGTGGAGTTCGACTAGGTCGTGCATGAACACTCGTATTCATATGGTTGAGTGTAGGGGTACCTCGCCACTCATTAACGTTGCATTCAATATTATGTAGGAATGAAAAGAGGAGGATAACACTGAGGTCTTGGACAAGCTCTTCCTAATGGAAAATGAGAAAGATGAATGGAATGTTGTAATGCAAGTTCAAGTTAGTAAGAATGAGGTACTCAAGGAAGAATTTAAAAATTTTGTTGATATTGTAAAAGAATATAAGACTAAACTTAGGTTTAATTTGGTAATGCTCCATTAAATATTTGGAAAATCAATTGATGATCTTTAGACTACCATTACGATAGTTAAGCTAGAATATCATGAACACATCTAAGAATTTAAAAAAATATTCTAGTATTAAAGAAGATAAAAAATCACTCTATAATACCAATTAGGAATTAATTATAGATAACAACATCCTATAAGTAAATATTCAAGAGGTAAAGGATAGGATGCATGTGATTAAGCCAACTCCTATAGAGCTAAATTAAAAATATGTAGAAAAGAAAGAAGAAGTTATATAGTTGCAAGTAGAACTAGCTAAGATCAAGAATGATTACAAAGTATTAAATCTTTAACTTGAATAGCTTAAATTAGCTTTTTAGATTATATGTCATAAACCCTATATGGACATAATTATGATAGAAGTTTGACAAGATATTTATAATAATATCTTAATAACAAAACTAATAGCCATGAATATGGAGTAGAGTAACAACATTACATAGTAGCAATCAACATAACTTACATTATTAGCAGAACCACTAGCCCATCTTATGAAATCAACAACATTAGAAGGAGTTGTCTTGAAGGAAATGAAGGATGAATTAGCCATTCCAAATGTTAGAACATCTTGATATAATCATTTTTCAAAACACTTTAAAATATAGGATTATGGTTGTTCTAGGAATATTTATAATTTATTTTGCATATTTACCTATGAATATGTAAGTGAAGGGGAGCAGTTTTATATGTGTATATTACTTTATGATTGGCCATCATGATGTTAATATTAAATTTATGACTTGATGCACTTATTAACTTATTGAAAACATATCAAATGAATGCATGAAATTAATGCTTGAAAGGGAGCATTAAATTTCAATTAATTTTTAATCATACAATCATTAGTTTTGTAACTTGAAATAATACTTCATAAATATTCATAAGTATCTTGAAACTATTCATAAGGTTGTGACTATTATTCATAAAGTGTCATAACCTTACATATGACATATAAGATAAGTATTGAATGAGTAACAATATGTAGTAAAAAAAGAAAGAGAAAAAAAAGATGAATATATAAGTAAAGGATAATATCTACAAAGAATAAGAATACATTAAGAGATTGAAAATAAGTATAATCCCATGAAGAAGAGAAAGAAGAAGTGTAAGTGGATAAACTATTAAACATTGTAAAATTAAAAGAAAATAGTTACAATGATCAATCATCATAAATTATAATGAAATTTGTAACTAAATAGTTGAAGGAGTCATCAAGCATCCTTTTCCAAGGACTGAAGGTATAAGTAAGACTTAGGAGTAGCTCTAGATTTAGTTTCCTAAAGAGGAAGAAAAGATCATAGTTTGAGCCAAGTGTATGCCTGATCTAGTTTCTTAAATAAGAAGAAAAGATTGCTTGGGAGGCTTCATTGGAGTAAAGCATAAGGTATAAGATTGTATAGCTAAGTAGTATGAAAAATTTGTATCTTAAATAAGTTGGCTAGGGATGATTATTGTCTTCATTATAATACTAATAATCAAGTTATAATTCATATTGTGTGATGTTTATAGATACTATCAAATAATAAGAATTTTCACAAAAGGTTAATTTGAGTTAATTAAGAGTTAAATTCCTAACCACAAGATCCTTTGGTATATTAGAGTTTTCTAACAATGTAATATCAAAAGTCTAACAGAGCCACTTATTCTAACAATGTTGTTTGAAATTTAGCAAATCATCATGTTTCTAGGTGTAACACCACATGTTTCAAACCCTTGAATTTAGCTTGTTAATTATTTAATTGCTATGTTTAGTTTATGATTTTTTATAGCCTTTTATAGTTATAATTCTTGTTTAATAGCTTTTGGGATAGCTATTTGTTGATGATAGTCTAGTTTATAGGTGGAAAAATTATTTTAAATAATTATTAAATGAATTATTTTGAAGAGAAGACATCTGAGAAGAAGAATCAAATTTTAGTTTGGTTAATGAATTTTCCTTCTTTGAGGTGAAAAAAACCTTATCCAAGATGAACAATGGAAAAGTTGCTAGACCAAATACCATTCTTATAGAATCTTGAAAAGAATTGGGAGATACAAGAGTTTTATGGTCAATGCAATTTTTTAAGAAAATTTTGAAGGATGTATAAATGTCTAAAAATTAGAGAAAAAATAATTATTTTTTCAATATACAAAAATAGGAATTGAGTTAATGAGCCATATTAATAAGCTTTGGGTGAGAGTCATATCACAATATCTCAAACTTAAATAAAAAACATTAGAAAATCAATTTGGATTTATGCCAAGGGATATCTACTATAGAGGCTATTTTCTTGATTTTGTAATTAATTTAGAAAACATAGAAAAAATTTGTATATGATCTTCATTAACTTTGAAAAAGCATATAAAAATATGCCTAGAGATATTATTTGGTGGTCCTGGTAAAGGAAAAATATCCTTGATAGATATATTAAAGTGATTCAAGACATCTATAAAGGAACTACTTCTAAAATTAAAACAACTTCTGAAATCACATTTACTTTTCTAGTCACAATAAGCCTACATCAATGGTTTGCACTTGGTATGCACTTATTTACTATTGTTATGGATGAATTAATAAATAATATATAGGATAATATGCCTTGGTGTATGCTATTTATAGATGATATTGTAGTAGTGGATACAACTTGAAATAATATTACTTCTAACATGGAAAAATAAAGACATGCTCTACAATCAAAAGACTTTAAACCAGTAAAAATAAGATAGATCATATGGAATGTATTCTCAACTAAAAAATAAAAAATGATGAAATAGGAGTGATAATTCAAGGCCTAAAAATATCTTACTACAACTAGTTTTACTACCTAGGATGAATGCTCTAATCAAATGGTGAAATTGATAACAATAGAAAAAAATAGAATTGTGGTGGGATGGTTAAAATGGAGATAGGCTAGAAATATTCTATGTGATAAAAGAATCCAAAAAAATGTGTAGAAAATTTTACATAATAGTAATTAATCTTGCTATCTTATATGGTGTTGAATGTTGGACAACATAAAAGAGGCATGAAAAATAAAATAGTATGGTAGAAACATGAATGCTTAGATAGATGTTAAATGTGACTAGAAGAGATAAATTGTATAATATAGACATTAGAGAAAGATTTGGAGTGGATTTTATTTTACACAAGTTACAAGAATGACATCTTAGTTGATTTAGACATGCACAAAGATTAGATAATGGTTCTATAAAAAAAGGATGTTGTATCACTATTTCAAGAAAGTTATTAAAAAGGAAGATGAAAAAAACATATGTAAAAATAATTGAAGATTATCTAAATAAGTTACAAATAGACAAAGATCTAGCTCTTCATAGAGGCAAATAATGAAGAAGAACTCATGTATCCAACTCCCATTTTGTTGGGAGAATGCTATGATAATGATGATGATGAGTTTAGCTATTTGTTAATACTAACCTATGTATAATTTTTTATCATAGCTTTGTAAAGCATTTTCATGATTTAAGGAGATTTGATATTTTAATTTCTTATTTTATATTCATGCTCTAAAAATATTTTGTATTACACTTCTTTGAGGTATAAATATTTGATTTCTCTTTTGATATTTTGAATTATTCATATTTGTTTTCTTATAGCTTATTAGATTATTTTCTTAGAGATTTCTAACTCTTGATGCTTCTTGGTTAGAATAGGTTGGAAGGATGTGGGCTCATGTTGATCATGTAATTAGTAATTTTTTAATTAATTTTTGATGATTGTATTTTATAATAAGAATATGGTTTGTATTATTTTAATTTGACATGTAATAAAAATCTTAAACCCCTTTAAATTGAGCTGAGATTTTTATCCCAAAATATTTTTTTGGAGATTTTACTTTAGCCTTAAAATAGAAATCCATGCTTCTATGTGATTTCTTCTTATTATGGATTTTTATTTAGTTTTGAAAATCATGTCTAAAACCGTAGATGTACATTTAAAAGTCAACCAATCTTATGTTTTCTTTCTTATCAAATAAAATCCATGTGATTCTCTCTCATCCTTGCATTAGAGATAGGAGATATTTGTTATGATGAATTTTATGAAGCATCTGGAATCTTGGATTGTAAAGCGTTTTTCTTCTTGGAATGAAGCCTATAACCTAATTAAGGTAGAGAAAACTGATTTCTTTTTTCTAATTTTAAAATCTTGATTTATGTTCTTACTCCTTTGAATGCCTACTTTCTATGCTAAAATTATGTTATATCATGCTTGATGAGTTACATTCTATTGGTTGTGTCAACGAGACCTCATCAACATGGCCTCATCATCTGGGCTTCATCGATGAGGCATTGTTAATGCATCATATCATGCATCAATTTGGCCCCATCAACATAGTGCTTGTAGTCAGCTATAAATATGTGCTTGCAACTACATTAATGACAATAAGAGATTGTAGTTGTAGCAGAGCTCTTGTAGTTTTTCCATTTGAAAGTTATAATTTTTTCCCCAAGTGCCTATAGCTGGAGTCATTGAGTGTATGGATCTTTATTCGAGGCAATAAAGATGAGCTTTCTGATAAACCTTGAAATACTTTGGATAAAGTAGCTATTTTAGTTATGCATTTAATGTCTTCAATTATTTAATAAATGTTTTCAATTAGTTATTAAATATTTTCTAGTTATTATGTTAATGAAGCAATTAAGCTAGATATATTAAACACATAAGTACGACTGCTTTGAGCATAACATGTATTTGCTTGGTAATCCTAGTAGCATTATTACTTGGTACACCTAGTAGCGTAGTGCTTAGTTTCCTAGTAGCAGATACGTGGGTTTAAGACATGTACGGAAAGTGGGATCATATGCTTATGTTAAGATTAGGTTAATGCTAGTTAATTATTTAATTTAGATTAGTTAATCAAATTCATGTTATCTACATTTTAAGCACCAAACTATAAGACACAAAATGATAAAAATCAGATGCCTTAGTTACACTTAACCATACCAACAAATGTCACAAGTGTAATTGGGAAGAAAATGATTGACTTGAGGGCTAGGTTCACTTCCTAAAGGACTAGTGCAGTAAAAATGATAAAGTCCATGGAATTTCACTAGATTGTATGTGAATGCTTTGTGATTCATATGGTTGGGCGTAGGGGTACCTCACTGCTCATCATTGACCCTATTGCTAGGGACTTTGTTTGTGGAATGTGCACTATTTAGGTTAAGTGAATACCATTAATGTTTTTGTACAAACCTCAAGGTCAATATCATTCCCACTATACATAGAATTACAAAAGCACATTGACAATTTTATTTTACTTTGCAAAATGTCTTCTTCTTCTCGCAAGCATAAAGATACCAAACCGCTGATCCCACAAGAGTGTAAAGTGGTATATACTCATGCCGATTAGTATGTTCTAGACTTCACCTTCATCCTACATTAGGATGAATAGTTATGATGGCATGATATTGAGGGCAACATTATTTTTCCTCTCGATCAATCTGTACTTAGGATGCTGCTTAAAACTTTTAAGAAGCTAGGTATCTTAGATCTTCATGAAGAATATGTTGTGGATGGCTATGACACTTGGAATTATCATCCTAGTGAAACAAAACATAGGTGAGATCGACACCAATAGAAGCATCATGAGTTTAATGAGGATCCTTCCTTGGAAGGTTCTCAACATGAAGATTCTCTATCCCCTATTACAGATAACAAGGATGTGAACCTGAACCTGCGATCCACTATCCATAAATTAGGTTCATGAAAAAGTGACAGCCAAGGTAGGGATTCAGGTAAGCACCACAATAGCAAGGGATCTAAGGATGGTGATTGTAATAAGTGTAAGAGTGGTGGAGGACACTACGGTGGCAGTGGCAGTCCACTTTCTTCTTTATCCTCTTCATATGATTATAAACATTCCTTTTCATCTGATGGTTCTCATGGAAGCTACCATTGAAACAATCATGATGAAGGTGAACATTGAGATAAAAATGACCATGAAGGCCACCAAAACCAAAGGGGTGGCTGAAACCATCATCGACATCATTGATGCAGTGATGATGATGAACCTCTATTAGCAACTCGAAGTATGCTCAACATTGCAGTGGTAGTAAAAATTTTAACCAGGGTTATGAAAGATAGTCAGATCAAGCACTTAGACATGAACAATATCCCAAGATTTGAGGGGGGATACAACTTTGATCTATAGATGCATCTACAAGCTTTTCATGATGTGTGTGCCTTAAAAAATATAGAGAATGAATGGGAAAAACTCAAACCATTTCTCGAGACACTCATCAAGGAAGTTGAAAGCTGGTACCATTCTTCTAAATGTATCTTATGAAAGAACAAGATTTAGTTTCTTAGTCATGTAGTATTGGAAGCATGTATAGTAGTGGACCATTCAAAGGTATTAGTAATGAATAGTATTTTACTTTAAAGGGGAAGGGTGAAATGTCAATACCTAAAATAATGAATAATAATAATAATAATAAAACTTGGAGTACATTAGAATAAATAAGAAAGAGTCTAAATAAAAATCCTAATTATTTTATGGATGTCTTTTTAGATTTTCATTCTTAAAACTAATCTTAAAAAACCTCCCCTCTATGGTAGGAAAAGGATCAACCCTTACCCTTGTTCAGAAGTTTCCTCATAGATTTTCACTTCTTACTAAAGGATTTCTCATAAAGAGAAGAAGAAAACTCTTTCTAAAGATAAAATAACATATCAGTCATACATAATGAAGAAATAGCAATAAAATTTAAAAACTTCCCATCCTTGAGCCTTCAAAACAAAAATAAATCAATACTATAGAAAATAATTCAATTGTTCAACTTTTATTGGAAGATTTTTACTTAAAGTTATAGCTAAAAAGAAACATATTTAAGAATCTTATGTTTGAATCCTAAAGAAAGATTATAGTTATGCTCTAGTTATTAAAAAATAATTGTACATTGGATCTTCCATATAGAGTAGAGAACAAGTAGTTGAAGACACTTTCAAATACAAAGAAAGGAAGTAGACAAAGTAGGTTGATAATCAATAATGATTTCATTGATTTTTGGTTGAAAGTTACAAATTTTGGATGTCCATTTTTTATGAATCACTATTTGTATCAGCCATGATGTTAGGTATGTGACATCGGGGCCTGGATTCAACATTGGGTATATTCCCCAAGTCTATAAATATTGTGCTTGGGCTCCCATTTTGAGTCAACTTTGAATAGTTTTAGTTTTGAGTTTTTTATCATTCTTAGTCAGAGTAGCAAAGCTCTTGGAGTTTATTTTCCTTAGAGTTAGTATATTTTTTGAGTGCCCACAAAAGGAGTCTTAAGTGTGTATGGTTCTTTGTTTGAGCACTGATGTACCTAAGCACACCAGTGTGATGGGAATAAGAAAAACTCTTTAACAATCATTACAACAATAAGAATAGCTTAATATTTTCTTTAATTTATTCTACTTTCTTGTTCTTTACTTTAATGCATTTGATTAAGCAATTTATTTTGAGCAATTAATGAACACAAGCACGACCACTTGAGCATTCATATAGTACTTGGTAACATAATAGTGCTTAACATTTGGTAGCCTAGCAGTGCTATATGTGTTCAGGATGTGTGCAGGAAAGTGGGATAGTTACTTGTGTTAGGGTAGCTAGGTAATAGACATTAGTATCAATCTATTCTACCCTTGATTCTTGTTGTAGGTGATTACATCCATAAAACATAAAATGATAAAAATTCATATACCTTAGTTACACTTAAACTGTACCCTTGAGCCTCACAAGTGTAGTTGGGAAGACAATGAACATTCTCAATGTTGTTTCACTTCCTAGAGGAACTAGTGTATGAGATAACTATATGTTCATGGAATTCAACTGGATCATGCATAACACCTTAGTGATTTGTATGGTTGGGTGTAGGGGTACCTCGTTGCTCATCATTGGCACTGTTGCTAGGGACCTTTTTTTTTTGTGCACTATCTAGGATCTAGTAAAAGTATTTAAATCATTAGAATGGACCTAAGAGTTGTATCTTGCATTACAATTACTACATCAAATTATTAGAGCACATTGTGATTTTTGTTTCGCTAATTGAAAATGTCTTCTTCTCAAAGGAGCACTTCTTTGCCCAAGCCTAATAATGATCATCCATCAAAGCCTCAACAATACCAAATTACATATACTCATCTTGATAAGTATGTGTCGAACTACACCTTCATCTTACAATAGGATGAATAGTTGCAGTGGTGTGACATGAAGGGCAACATAGTGTTGTTGCCTGATCATGCAGCCCTTGCAATGCTCTATCAAATGATTGCATGATGTGGTCCTCAAGACCACCATGGGAAATATATCATGGAAGATGTCAACACCAAGAATTATCATCCCATCGAAGCACAATGCCTGGGAGATCGGTAGCTAGAGTAGTGTTATGAACTTTTGAAGGGGAAAGGACTTAATGATTCTCCATTCTTGTTGTATCAACAAGCTAGTGGGGATCTTTCACTCAATGATGCTCCTCTCTTTAACTTCAATGATGAAGGTCAAAACTAGAATCTACACTCCATAGTTCACAATCCTATTTCTAGTAACAAGGGATCCAATGACAAAGTAGGATCCAGAGGGGCAAGTCAAGACAAGGATGCAGGCAAGAAGCAAGATCATGACCATGGTTGAAATCACCAAAGAGGTAGTAGTAGGCACCATGATGGTGTTGGTTCTCCTTCCTCTTTCCCTTCCTCATCTTCTTCTTCTTTTGGATTTGACTGTGATCGCAGAAGGCAAGATCATGATGGAGGTGATTGAAATGAATGAAATGACTAATAAGACCATTGAGGTAGGAAAGGTCAAGGACGTAGACATTCAAGAGAAACAAATTACCATGAATGAAAGGGTAGTAGATGGAATCATTGGCATCATGATCAAGGCCTCGATGAGCCTCTATTTGCTACTCGAAGTATGCTTAACATCATAGAGGTAGTTAGAATTCGAACAAGGCATGTGAAAGATAATCAGATTAAATGTTTAGACATGAACAATATTCCTTGATTTGAAGGAGGATATAGATTTGATCCATAGAATCATCTTTAAGCTTTTCAAGATGCATGTGCCTTGCAAAACATAGAAAATGAATGGCAGAAACTAAAGTTATTTCCAAGGACACTCATCAAAGAAGCAAAGAACTAGTACTGGTCTTTAGATCCAGAATCTATCAGATGATAGAGTACCATACTTAAGATATTCAATGATAAGTATCAAACATACTCCTAGGTGTCCAAGTTAGGAAAGAAAATTTAAGGGTGGAAATAAGGAGCACACAAACCCTTGGATGCCATCATTGGTTGATACTATGCCTTGATGCATAAATGTCCTAGCCATGGTTATTCTCAATTGGCTCAACTCCACCACATTGTATATGGGGTTCGTAATGAAATAAGGAAAACCCTTGGTGTCTATGCCCAAGGGTGATTATTAGAACTAGCTACCTACCAAGTACAAAGGTTAATAGAGCAGGTCACAAAAGAGGAGGATGAACTACAAAAAAGAGAAAGTGCAAAGGAGTACAACCACAATTCTTCCATCAGTAAGAGAAAGGTTCAATTTTGTGATAGTCAGAATGAATCCGTATTTAATGAGGGGATGCATAAAAAAATCCTTGACACTTCAAAAATTTCAATCTAAACTTATGACCAATGTTAATTAGTTAAGGGATGTCATGGATAGTCAATTTCAAGATATCCTCAAAATTACTAAAGAGTCTTAAGAATAAGGTAGTGATCTTGAGCATAGGAGGCGCAAAGAAGCTGAATGTGCATATTACAGAGGTAAGGGAAAAATTGCTACAATAGAAGAGGTAGTAGACAGTGAATCAAATGATGATCATAGATGTGATATTTACCAGTATGAACACCCTAAGGGATGTTGCCCTGTTGTGTCACATCTTTAGGAGTCTGGGGTGTATGTATTACATCCACAACTTACACAAAGGCAAATGTCCAGAAGGTTGCCTTATCCTCAAGGTAATCTCAAGTAGTTCCACCAGCAACAATCATATTATCCAAGCACCATACAAATAATACCAACAATGGTAGCAACCACAATCATGGGAAATTGCACTGCTAAGGCAACAATACCCTTACCAGTAGCCTGATCCATATGGTTATCATGTTCAACAACCCATGTCTCCACATGACTCTTCCAGTTATGTTTCTTAGTTATAACCTTACTACCACCATTTTGACTATTATTGAACTCCATCTCTACATGAAATAAGGGATGTTGCCTCTAATCATTATCTTCCTCCTATCCCCTCACACACTCCTCCTCTAGTTGCATAGCTACCACCTACTCCAACAATGCATGGTGAACTGCTTGCTCAACTGCAAGAACGCAATGCTATGAGGGTTGTTAATTTTCAACCTAATCATCAATCAGAGGGGTTGAATGCCTAATCAAAGAAAAGACCTTTCTTTCAACCTCATAGTCCACCTAAGCCTTCACCTATGCTTGTGGTTGACAACCCTACTCTTGCCTCTTCCTCCATATCTAATTCCTTCAGG
>MNCI01002616.1:322478-333336 GCA_015680685.1 Gnetum montanum | reverse complement strand
TGACCATTGTCTATGGGTGGTCTTATCATACTGACTTCTTGGTAATCAAAGTGGAGAACTACAAAGGGGACTTCCCAATCATCATGGGAATAGCATGGCTGAGCACAATAGATGCAAGAATGGGCATCAAAGATCTTTCCCTAGAAATCTCTAAAGAAAATGCATTTGGAAATATTGTGAAGAAGAGAGTTCCATGCATCATGTACAACAATAGTGGATGCAATTGTGTACAGAAACTTCAGACCATCAAGCAAGCATCCATCTTTGCATGCAAGTAGTATGCACTAGAAGTAGAAATTCAAAGGTGTCTATACATAGTAGCCATAAAATAGGAGGGCATCTAGTGGTTGACTGCTAATTCAGAAAGCAGCACACTGTGCATAGAACCATTTGAGAGCCTGACATATGAATATGTCATGAGCATGGATTAACTTGAGCAAGTTCATCACCAACTCTTTGATGATACAAATGATGATATCTATTGGGGAGAATTGGAAATTCTTGAGAACTTCAAGCAATAGTCCCTTGAACTAAAAATGCTATCAAATGGAAATGAATATGTATTTTTGAAAAATAAGAAGCCAATTATAATCAATGCAAGACTTTATCTATAATAGAAAGAGATGTTGTTGAAGGTAGTTGAAAGATGATTAGTAGCTTTTACTTGGGCATATCTTGAACTCATAGGGATTGATCCTAGGATATTCCAACATCACATTTACATTGACCTAGACATGAAACCAAAATGACAACCACAAAGGTAGCTAAACCCCAAATTGAAGTAAATTGTCAAGGAGGAAATCAAGCAACTCCTCAAGGCAAGGTTCATCTATCCCATTGCAGATAGTGAGTGGATTAGCCCACTTGTGATTTTGCCAAAGGAAAAGGACAAATTGTGGATTTGCATTGATTTCAAGCTACTGAATATAGAAATATTTAAGGATCACTTTCTATTGCCATTTGTTGACTAGGTGCTCAACACAATATCAGGGCATTGCTACTATAGGTTCCTAGATACTTATAGTGGCTATAACCAATTTCAAATTACACCAAAGGACCAAGCAAAGAAAATGTTCATAATTCCTTGGAGGACTTTTGCATATTGTAAGATGTCGTTTGATGTATGCAATGTCCCTACTAAATTTCAATGCTTGGTCCTTAGCATCTTTCATCAGCAGATTGGTAGTGGTGTAGAAGTCTTCATGGATGACTTCTCCACCTATGGAGCTACATTTGAGCAAGCCTTGGCCTACCTTGAGAAAGTGGTGAAATGATGTGTTGAAACTAACTTGTAGCTTAATTGGAAAAAAGGTTAGCACATGGTCCAGGAGGACATTGTATTAGGGCACAAAATATCGCAAGTAGGAATTGAGGTGGATCCTAAAAAAATAAGGATCATCCAAGAAACAACCTACCAGCTAGAAATAGTTAAAGATGTTCAATCATTCCTTGGACACACTAGCTACTACTGGTGATTCATAGAGAATTTCTCTAAAATTTAAAAATCATTGGTTGAACTAACAAAGAAAGATGCTCCTTTTGTCTAGACCTAAGAATGTGAAAAAGCATTCCAACAACTAAAAGAAAGGCTTGTGGAAACTCCAAGTTTAGACCATTTCATATCATGACATATGCATTGAATCTTTCTTTGGAAGCTATGCTAATGTAGTTAGATGACAAGAAACATCCATACTACATCCACTGCACTAGTTGAAGCATTGTAGATGCATAGTTGAACTACACCACTACAAAAAAACAATGGATGGTGGTGGTGTTTACTTTAGAGAAGTTTAGGCACTATGTGCTTGGATACAAGGTGTTTGTACACATAGACCACAGTGCCATCTACTTCCTAATGAACAAACCAATGGTGAGCCCTTGTGTCATAGAGTGGCTGGTGATCTTGCAGGAATTTGATCTTACAGTGGTAGATCGAAAGGGCATTGAGAATATGGTTGGTAATCACTTGTCTCGATTGCGATGGGATGACAAAGAGGATAAAAGCCCATTATTCAATATTTTTCCTAATGAACTCCTCTTTGCTAGGGCAATAACTGAATAAATGCCCAATGAGCAAAAATGGTATGATAACATTCTCACCTATCTTCTCACTCAAGAGATGCCAGAATGGTTAGACCACCAAAGGAAACAATAGTTTCTTCACTAGGTAAAGCACTTCATGGACATTAATACACATCTCTAAAGGGTGTGCACCAATGGCTTGGTTTGTTGGTATGTCCCTAATGCTGATCAACTACATGTGCTCCAAGATGCTCATGAAGGTCCTTGTGGAGGACACTATCTTAGGAGATGCATGACCATTAAAATCTTGATGGTAGAGTACTATTGGCCAACACTCTTTAGGGATGCTCATCATTTCATCTACTCTTGTGAACGATGCCAATGAGATGGTGGAATGACTGCTTGAATGGAGGAACCTTAATAATGGATTCAACCTTTAGAACCATTTGACATTTGGGGCATTGATTTCATGGGTTCCATCACACCCATGTCAAATGGAAAGACATACATCATAATTGTTGTTGACTATTGTATGAAATGGATAGGAGCAGTAGCTGTCATCAACTATACATCTTCTACTACTACTCAATTTATATAACAAAATGTTGAAAATAGGTTTGGTATGCCATGTGCATTAATTTTTGAGAATGGAACTCATTTTATAGGCACTACTTTTTGAAAGCTTATGCAATGCTTGAGGGTTGAACACAAATAGACAAAACCTTAACATCCCCAAGCTAATGGTCAAGCTGAGGTTACTAATAGGGAAATTAAAAGGATACTAATAAGAACTATTAGCAAGTATAGGAATGGCTAGAGGACAAAACTGAATGATGCCCTTTGGGTTTAGCACTCAACTTGGAAACTTCCTATAGGCTACTCTTCCTATGAGCTTGTGTATGACAAACTACCAATACTTCCTATTCAATTTGAACTCCATACACTTTCAACGACTTGTGACCTTGACCTTAACTTAAGTTTAGTCCAAAAGGAAAGACTAATGAATCTCAACCTGCTAGGCTAGAACTGATTAGTAACCTTATCATCTAATGAGTTGTACAAGGCTTATAACAAAAAGCATCATGACCTAAAAATTAGAAAAGTTAAATTTCAACTAGGAGACAAGTTTTTTTACTAAAATCCCACACATGTACCTAAATGAATTAAGTTCTAAATGTTGTGGGAGGGACCTTACATCATTTACAAGAGTTTTCCTTTAGGGGCCATGATGATCTATAAACCTAAGAGCCAAAACAAGAAACATCTAGTCAACATTCAATAAATTAAACTGTTTCATAAGCATAAGCTAGCTAATACAACAACCACCTCATTAGATGGACAACCATGCTCCATATTTTGGATATTTTCCTTTCAACTTAGTCTTGGGGGAGATGGCTGCCCATGCTAACCATTCAAGTGACTCCTTAGTTTTTTAACTTTTTTTTACACATTTTTCATTTTACAATTTTTTGTTTTACATGTTCTTTGTTTTACATATTTTTATTTTTATGTTATTAATCTTTTCTAATTTTTTGTTTTACACCATCATTAGTACATTTGATATTTCTTGAATAATTTATACTTTCTTCTATATTTTGTTTTTATTTTTTTTATTTTCTAACTTTTTGTTAATAAGTGCCAAGTACATTAGTAATGTGTTATTTGATGATGGTATGTACTATTTTTGTTATTTGATTGTTGGTGTTTGGTTTCTAGCTTTGAATTTCATTATAGATAATTAGGACATGGTTTCTCTTTCATGTAATAGGCAATGAGTCCACAACATCCACCCATTCACACACTCTATGGTTTTCCTTGTTTTGGAAATGTGGAGTCCCTTTTTCATTAATCAAACTTTAATAAATTTGTAACTTTGGTAGTTTCCAAAATTGGGAAGGATTTAAAGGTTTGAATAGGGTGTGGCTTCAAGGGGATTTGGTATTCTTTGTACTTTTCTATTTTCCTGGATGCATGTGTGTTTCCATGAATTTCTTACCATTCCATGCTAATCAATAAAGGAAGTTGAATAAGTCCTTGCATGGTGTAGTCCTCATCAAGAAAAAAAAATATGAGGATTCAAAGCACACCCCTTAGACAAAATAAATGTATGTGTCTTTGTGTGGTGTGGTTTTCATTTCAAAAATAAAAATAAAAATGAGGATTCAAATCACATACCTTGGACAAAATAAATGCATGTGTCTTTGCATAGTGTGGTTTCCATTTCAAAAAGAAAAAAAAGAAAAAAAGAAAAACAATGGGAATTCAAAGCATACCCCTTAGATAGAATAAATGGACTACAATCATTGGTTATGGGACTTGTCTCTCTTCTTCACTTCCAATTTCTTCTCTAATTTGGAATGGTGGTTATTCTGTGGGAGTACTCTTGTGTCTTAGGGGATAGATTGGTCTTAGAATGTTGATGCAAATGGGTGGTTTCGTTTTGGACTAAGGATGGATCTTATCAAGTCATTTAACCACAAAAGCCACAAGGGACTACATGTGACTATAATTAGGAACTCCATTTCACTCTCTCTCTCTCTCTCTTATCCATCTATGCTTTCCATGTTCCACCTCATTACTGGTTTCATGTTTTGGTTTGATATGTTCAAATTCCTAGTTAGTTACTTATGGGTTTTTGTACTTAACCTTCTATAATGATTAATCATCCATGGAGCCCACACACTCTTTGGTTCGAAGTTATGCAAGGGCATAAAAGGCTTGTGCTTAGTTTGGGGAGGACCCACTTGCATATCTTTTGGTTTGGGGAGGACATCTAATTGTACACATCTTCACAACAACTTTTAGTAAGTTCTTCTTTTGATTGTTGTGAATTCTTATACCCTTTCAAATATTTCCTTTTATTAAACTCTCTTAAATTTAAAGGACCACTTATTTATTTTTCCCTATTTGTCAGCCTTTCCACTAACACTATTGAAGAAACTAATCTACCACAATCATAGCTTAGCCAAGTGTAACCACCAATGAGATAAGGCATTTAATAGTTATGTGTTACACATTGCATACTAATTCATTATTTTTTTATGATTGTAGTGGGAAACATGGACTGGAAGTGGGACTATCTTCACCAAGGATGATGCCACAGTACCACACAATGAGGACCATTTGTGATTGAAGGATCTCTTTTCTCTTTCTCATTCTCCTACTACCAAGAGGTGTTGGATGTCAATATTCTCTAGGGTGCTCACTCCTCTTCTCATAAACACCCAATGTTGTAAAATTTGTAATTCCATACAGTTGGACACTTAGAGTCTGTATGTCTATTTCATCTAAGTCAATGTTATATTGTAAATAACTTGTTCATCCTCTTCTTTACTCAAGGATGATTTTTCATTCAATTGTGGGGGTATGATGAACCACCATTTGTGTTGGCCGCGCCGTCACATACATGACATCGAGGGCTAGATCCAATGTCGGGGTATATTTCCCAAATCTATAAATACTGCGCTTGGGCTCCCATTTTGAGTCAGTTTTGAATAGTTTTAGTTTTGAGTTTTTGATCATTCTTAGTCAGAGTAGTGAAGCTCTTGTAGTTTATTTTCCTTAAAGTTAGAATATTTTTCTAAGTGCCCGCAGAAGGAGTCTTAAGTGTGTATAGTTCTTTGTTTGAGCATTGATGTACTTGAGCACACCAGTGTGATGGGAATAAAATGAATTCTTTTGACAATCCTTGTAGCATTGAGAATAGCTTAATATTTTCTTTAATGCATTATACTTTCTTGTTCTTTACTTTAATGCATTTTATTAAGCAATTTATTTTCAACAATTAATGAACACAAGCATGACCACTCGAGCATTCATATAGTACTTGGTAACCTAGCAATGCTTAACATTTGGTAGCCCAACAATGCTATATGTGTTTAGAATGTGTCCAGGAAAGTGGGATAGTTACTTGTGTTAGGCTAGCTAGGTAATAGACATTAGTTTCAATCTGCTCTAACCGTTATTCTTATTGTAGGAAATTACATCTATAAAACATAAAACGATAAAAATTCATAGACGTAAATTGCACTTAAACCATACCCTTGAGCCTCAGTTGGGAAGACAATGAACATTCTCAATGCTATTTCACTTCCTAGAGGAACTAGTGTATGAGATAACTATAGTTCCATGTAATTCATCGAGATCGTGTGTAATGCCTTAGTGATTTGTATGGTTAGGCGTAGGGGGTACCTCACTACTAATTAATTTTCAAGCATGTGAAATAATAGTAAACTCACAAAGAAACCATAAGAGAAATACTTTTCACTTTCATGAAGAGGACATTAAGAAGAAAAAATTCTCATATATTTAAGAAAAGTGATGATAGGAAGATCTTGATAAATAAGACATCATACAAAGAAATAAATTTTTAAAAAGGTAGAAGCTCTTCAAATATCTTTCATTTTCCTCATCCAAACATGTAGTGATAATTTCATATTCCAAGCTTTATTGAATTTTTTATAAATAAAAACATTCTTTTTAATATTCTCATAAGTAGCTTTGAAGTTAAAAGGAAGAATAGATCTAAAATCCTTCTAAATAAAATTTAGAAAAGCGTAACATAAAGTATTATTAACTTTAAATAAATTCTCAAGATTAAAAATTAATTTTGAAATTTTTTTTCCATGTTTTAATTCAAACCATAGAGATTAGAATCTTCCTTTCATATAATCCATCTATCATGAATGCATAGACAAGAAACTAAAGTATTACCAAACTTGTTCTAAGTGGTATACAATCCAGATGAGTTAGTAGTCTAGGTTCCCTTATTAAGAGGAAGTGATCATAGGCTAATTTGCTTAAGCATATCTTCTAAATTTTGGATGTGATTATAATTCCAATGCTTACTAAGCTTGTATCATGTCTTTCAAATTTGTTTAAGAATTGGAGAACCAGAGATAGAAATAGCCTAATGAAAGAGAAGATAATGAAGAAAATTATTAGAAGACTAGTTGTCATCATTTTAAGATTTTGTTTAGCATAATTCTATTTCTTAAAAGGATCATCAAAACATAATATCTATTGATGAACCTTGCAATCCATCTTGTTGAAAGAGAAATGACTTGGTAATAACAACTACTAAGGCCTTCCATCTTTTCTATTGCTAGTGCAAGTATCTCAAGTAATTCTAGAAAAGTATTTTCTATGTTGCTTAGTAAACTAAGGAAACTAATGGTTAATATGATTAGTTCTATCATGAGAAATTTGATAAGAAGCCCAATAACTAGGGTAATAAAAATGAGTTAATTGAAATATTTTTTAAAAACTAAAAATTTACCATCAAGGGTAAGACTTGTTTTCTTTCCATTTATTAAGCTTATTTTCAACTTTATTAATGACATAATTCCAAAAAATAGTAAGATTAGGATCAAAAGGAAAAGGCATTCCTAAAATATAAAAGATAGACTATTTTTTCAAGATTTTACAAGACTTGAAAGTAACCCACTCATCAATATTACCATTGCTATAAATAATGTATTTTTTCCAATTAATACAAGGGCCAGATAATATGCAGTAATCTTTCACTTTAGCTAATAGAATATTGATATGTGTTAGAGAATCATTAATTATAAAAAATAATCATCTATGAAGTACAAGCTAATTGATTTTTTCTTAATGATATTCTTTTCCATATCATAATGTAGATTATGTGAAAGAAAGTCTATAGCAATAATAAAATGATAGGGAGCTAGAGGATAACCTTGATGAACTGACTATTGAAGATAAAAGAATGAACTCAATCTAAATTGCATTCTCCTCTTCTAGATCATACTTCAAGGTTGTGTGTAAAATTACAAATTCTTTAAAATAATTTATGCTTGACTTGGATGTTCCTTGGTCCTTCTAGCATGCTTCCTTTGGTTCTAAATTTCATCAATTATTTTTGATGTAAAGGTGTGATTTTAGGAGGGAAGGGGATGCACTGACTACCTTGCATTAGAGCACCTCTTACATTAGTGTAGGAACATTGACACATATTTTTCTAAGTTTGGCTTACTTAGCTTTGCCTTCTGTGTAATCTAGATTAGCTCAAGTTGCATTGATGGGCCTCTATTAATGCCTTGACATTAATGAACCTTTTTAATTTTTACATGAAAACTATGCATACTTAGGATGAGATTATTAATAGATTATTCATAACTTTAATTTCATTTGGATTTTGGTGGCTAGTTTTATATAAAGAGATCTTTCTCCCTTGAGTAAGTTGATTTCCTTCCTTTTCTTGTGTGTGATTTGAGTCATTGCTTTTATAAATGTAGCTAAACTCTGTCAAAGTGCTAGCTTGCTTACATTACCTAGATTCCTTTGGTCGACATAGAGTCCAGTGCTTGCATGATGAATAAAAATCATAGTTTTTCCTTATTCTACCATTCATGCCTTAAATATTAAAAATAATAGAATAATAATTTAATTTCCATGTGATTGAGTTGTAACAATTTGTTTCTTATCCAAGGAGATCACAACTATATGACATGATGTTGGGTAGTCAAGGTTATGAGTAGGAGGTAGTTTATTGCATTTTGTATGTGGTGTTGCACATGTTCCAAAGAGTGATTACAATACTAGCATTGTACCTATCTCTAAGAAGGATTGTGATGCATGTATATTTATTATTATTTTGTTATTTATAATTGTAAATCCCATAAAAATTATAAAACATAAAATGAAAAATATATTTTCTATCTCTTACTATGGCAACATAGGTTTCCATTTATATTATTTATATTGTAATATCTTTTATATTTATTGAATGCAATGATATACATGAGCATTCTTGGCAGTTCGCTGAACATTGTCTTCAAAGATTACAATTAGATCACATTGGTTTCTATATGATAGTTACTATTGGTCCAAAACTAGTGGGATCCTTATCATTTGCACCATTGTGAGGGAAGGCATTGATGAATTACCTTGAAATATTTATATATTATTAACTTTAACATTTATTCAAATCTCATTATATTTCGTGGTATTATGTGCAGAATTTGAATGTGAACAAGATGGTGGATAATGTTGAGAGCCCACCAAAGACCTCTAAAATTACACAATAATAAGAGAAGGCTTCCATTATTTTTGAACATTGGAATTATCCAACCTTACCATTGATTATCTTGACCTATCATCAAGAGAAGTAAGAAAGGTGGTGTGATGTTCATGGGTGATTCTTAACAGAACTAGTCATGGTTGTAGTTGGAGAGATTAAAGAGGCATATATCAATCTTGGGATATAGGAATTTCACACATTCTATAATGCTTTAGAGCTAGATTATAGTAGCTACGAGTTCCAATATAGGCAAGAGCTTCAAGACCAGATGATAAAAGATAAGACCTACTAGAGCTTTTAATTTGGCTACTTAGATGAGAGATAGGATGAGAAAGCATATATCAATGATAAAGGTCCAATATGTCATGAAGGTCAATGGTTAGGAATTTTCAATTAAAATCTAACCATCTAGTGAGAATGATATTCTTTCCAAGTTCCAACATCTTCACTTAGGACAATTTAGTGATCATAATTCTTCTTTGTACAACTAGGATGACTATCATGAGCTTAATGAAGCTATATATATTCCATAGGATCATGTTTGTGATAGTAGGATTAAAAGAATCAACATGGATAATGTTCCAAAATACAAAGGGTACACCAATGATAATCCCTAACTTCACATGTAGATATTTGATGATGCTTGAAATTCACATGGAATCATTAGTAATTGGCAGAAGTTGTGGTTATTTCCCCATATCTTCATTGAACAAGAAAAAAATTGGTACAATTCCTTACAACCTAAATCAACTTGAAGATGGGCAGATATGGTTAAAATTTCCTACACTAAATTCCAAATCTATATCTACATTTTCAACATCACAAAAGATATGTATAGATGGAGGTAAGGAGGCTATGAATTAGTAGATATTATGATGAAGAGCTACCTAAAAATAGTCCATTTCTATCTAAATTATGACTTTAGCCAAAGAGAATAGCTAATGCATATCATGGAAGACCTAAGATAGGAAACAGGGAAGTGAGTGGATATGTATTTAATGAGCTAGTATACAAAAATTTTTTGGTCTAAAGTAAAGCAATCCTTAATACCACAGCTAGCATGGAAGGTGAATTATAAAAATAATAATCATCTAGGGAGTATAACTACAAAAATTGTTAAAGGTATAGTTAAACCTTCTATTGCTATTGAGGTCTTGGTGCGAGACAAAGTCAGAACTCACAAAGCCTTGATAGCCTTGGCTCACTAGGTGGACTAAGTTTGGAATGTAATGAATGAGAAGATAACTAAAACTCTTAATGACATTAAGGGTAGGGTGGTTAAAGCTACAACTAAAGTAATTATATCATCTAGATGTAGAAAGAAGTATAATGGTAGCTATAAGAGGAAGCTTTCACACTCAAAGGGCATTAAGAAAGATTTAGATGAGGCTTCCTCATCCTCTAGTGATGAGAGTCCATGTGAGTATTATGTGGATCTTCATGACTCATAGTACTACCCAGTGATGGCTCACATGATTGGTGAAATGGAATAAGCTAGGATGTCTTTGAATTTTAATTTTTTTAGAAGGAAAATAAGGAGGACTTCCTACTTTGACTAAGCATACTATCCTAGAGGTATGTACCCATAGCCTAGGTAGTAGTATTAATAATGGTAAATTTCAAATCCTTGGGATGTTGCTCCATGAAATTCTCCAACTTTGAAATAATAAATGATGTTCTTCTAATCCATACCCTCAAGGTATCTAGGTAGGTACTTATTTATTTCTATAAATGATACCTTAGTAGTACTTGCTTGCATTGATCAATCCTACCTTACAAGCTCCTCAACAA